>JAXGGA010002149.1:0-129727 GCA_038373865.1 Uloborus plumipes | reverse complement strand
ATTAAAAACTGTAAAATATGCTTTAATCATAAGTATACTATCGATCTTAGCTGTTTTTGAAATTAAAATGTAAGCCAATTCGCAGAGTTTCAGTAATTTTTAGGTGAATCTCCAATTTTACTATTTGTGCGTTTACGTCCAATACCAACTCTTTAAATCTTCTTAATTTCTATTTAAGAGATCTATTTTAAAAAACTAACATGATTTTTTATTTATTATGATGTAGCAAGTATTTTGAATACCAACTTAATCATTTCTATTCAGTTTATATTTGATAAATGGAACTAAAACTAAAAAATATTTCTTCATTTTTTACGTCCGACATCATGGAATTGCCCTAATGCATTTACAGTACTTATTCGTAAAGCAGGCGTAAACAAAAAATCAAAATCGCAATGCCGCCAAGCAAAGTGAATGACAAATCTGTCAACGGAACAAAAGTATAATCGACGGTAAACAAATACGAACAATGTCAACACTCGTAATATTGGTATAATGAGATTTTGTTCCTTTGTGTAATAATATACAGTAGACGTTGTTTAATACGATCACATTTGGATGCAAGGGATTTGATAGCAAGAAATGATTAATCTCTACTAATAATAAAGCTGAAGGTGGGTCTGTCTGTCCTTCTTTCTTTCTGTCTGTCTGTTACGCGCGTAGCGCCAAAACCGTTCGGTCGATTTTCATGCCACTTGGCACAAAATTAGTTTGTAGCATGTAGTTTTGCACCTCGAAGCGATTTTTCGAAATTTCCATTTCGTTCTTTTTCTGTTCGAATTCTTAGCGGAAATTCGATAAAATAGGGAAGAAATATTTCATACACATTTTCAAGAATTATGTCATTCGAAAGCTTGAAATTTTCTGCACAAAATGAAGTTTTTTCGAAGTTTCTACGATCATCAGGAGAGCTGTAACAATTGTTTTTAGAATCCCGGAATTCAAGGCTTACCTTCAGTAAAGCAAGCCAAACGATTCTAAAATGGTTGAACTCGAGAATAAAATTTGTTTGAAAAGATAGATGAAATGAATTATTTTATCAACGAAAATCAACTTTTCATGTTGTTACCATGGTTACGTGTTCATACTTATTTTTGTTTCGTTCTTTTTCCAGCGTTGCCAGGCGTAGTATTTTTGATACTACGGTAGTATTTTTTCGGCCCAAATAAGGAGCGTAGTATTTTTCCGGCAACCCTGTTTCCAAAAAACTAATGACTTAATTAAAAGATTTGGCGGATTTTTTTTTTTTTTCATTTTCATAGATTTCGCATTTCAGCAACATTGATTTTGGCAACGTTTGGAAACAGTAGTATTTTGTAATATTTTTTTTAGAGGAGGCGTAGTATTTTTTTGTTTCAATTCTCTGGCAACCCTGTCTTTTTCCCGGTGAAAATGCTTTGGGACCTTGGCGCGTTTTTGCGTGTCTCGCGGAATTGAAAGCTCCGAGAGAAACTACGCAAAATAGCCAGGGTTACCACGCTTGGCGCGCCTATCGCCCATTTAGCGAGAAAAGGGTACCTAAAGCACAGATTAACCAAATATCGTATCAATTGCGATATTGCATCGTTCTTTTTAAAGTGTTTAATTTCGGAAAATGTATTGTTTTGTTTTTTAAGCTAGGAAAGAAAACTTTCTTCTTCTTTTAAACTTTGGTAAGATTTCTGTTGGTTTCTGTGAGCAACAAAATTGTTCTTATTTTCTCTTTTGGCTTATTTTTGTGCTTCTCCCCTTGGGGTTGCATTCGAATGTTCCAAGGGGGTGTTTTACCCCTTTTATGGAGTAAATCAGTGTTCATTTCAATGCAGACAAAAGTGATATGAATTGGCACGACCACTTGGCGATATATCGCCAAGCTTTTGGTCGCCAAGTATTTGCCGCCAATTTGGCGACATATCGCCAAGTTGGCAAAAAAAATGTTTTCTTTTTCTTATTTGGATTCAATTTGGCGCTATTGGCGATATTTTGCGAAAAATCCACTGAATGACGTTAAAATCGGCGATATTTAGGGGATTAATCATTGTAAAACATTTTTTTTGCATTGTTTCGTGGCAAACTAGGGATATAAATGTTTGAACTGTTATCTTGCTCACTCCAAGCACTATTTTAGCACTTAAGGCATCTACTAAGAAATTTACACGTAAAAATAAGTAGCGTGGGGTCCATACCAGATTTTTATATCATACTTTGAAGGAATTATTGTTGAATTACAACTAAAATAGAGCATTTTTTCTGCTATATCAATTATTTTACAAATGAACTTTTAGTTTTATACCACGGGCAAAGCCGTGCGGGTACCGCTAGTTATATATAAAAGTTGAATGGTGATTTCTGCTGATAATTTTAATTCATGTGTTCTTGTAATGAAATATTAAAAAAATATATGCTATAGTAATGAGAAAAATGCATTAAATTGATATCATAGGTAAATTAGTAAATTATTGAATTGCGGAGAAGAAATTATTGATAGTTATTTATCTGCTCTCTTTACACAGCAATTCATTCATAAAATATGAATATACAGCTTATAAAAATGTTTGGTGTTTTCTCCCGCCGTCATCCCTTATTCGAGCAGTAGTCTGATATTTCTTCTCGGCGACACTTTCAGGTTTATTGTCATCCAAATAACCCAGTGTATAATCCCCCCCCCCCAACTGCATCATTGTTATTGCCTGGTGTTGCAAATCCTTTATGAGTAAAGCAATTTCTAATTGTTCTTTCCGGGACAGTCCCATGACATCATTAACAAATTTATGACTTTGAAATATCTTGTTTTGTTGGCTAAGGAATTCGTACTAAGATTTTGAGAGTCTTAAATATTTTGCAAGGACTTTTCCATGCATTTTCTGTCTATAACATACCTTCACGACTCAGATAACCCCTTAATTACAAAGGGGATGAATATTTTTTTTTTCACTAGATTTCAGAAAATATTTTTAAAACAAAAACAAAAGAGAGAGGATTTTTCTTTTTTTGTGTTTTGTCGCTGATTCAAGAAAAATAATTTTCTTAAACTGATAACACTAAACAAAGTTTTGATTACAAACAAGAAGTTCGGTTAAGAACTAAACGAGCCTACTTTCTAGTACATCGACATCGGCATTCTAGCATCTGATCATTATTCTCTTGATTATCTGAGACTGAAAATTATGTCAAACATACCTTTTTAGCACTTAAAGCTGATTTCTAAAAGCAAAATATACCCCTCTCATCAGATGAAATAAACACGTAAAAAGTAAATAAACGAATAAATAAAGTTTTGTCGCACCTTTTAAAGAATATAACTGTTTCAGTTCTTCCGTAGAAAAAATAAATGTTTCAAAATAAATAAATAAAAGTACAAAGAGCATCAAAACACATTTTATCAAACAAAGAAAAAAAAAATCCGTTAATAAAATGTCTCGAATTTCACTTTTAATCCGTTGCCAGTTGTTAAATATAATTAAAGAATAAAATGCCCTCGTGAATGAAAAATTTTTGTTACAAAAAAAATCGTCTGCCAAAAAAAAAAAAAGAAAAAAAAAATAACAATAATAAATAAAATAAAACAAATGAATAAATAAACAAAAAATCGTCTGCACAGTCAGTCATTTTTTTTCTGAGTCTGCATTTCCGCCATGTTTGCGGAGTCGGAGTCGGAATCAGAGTCCTCACAGAAAGATTATTTAGAAAAATACTTTACAAACATTATTTATCAAAACCATTTTCTTACAAAGTTAATTTGGAGGAAATCTGACTTTAAGTTCAGGATAAACATTCAACTTAAATTCCTCGTAGGTGCTAATGTTAAATTTTTTTTCTGAACGGTTCAATATTGAACGAAAAATGGTTCAAATCAAAAAGCGAAGTATGGGAATGAGCCTCTCCGAGATCTTGCAAACAAAAAAAAAAAAGTTTATTCCATTCGGACGCTTCACTCAAAAGTTATTAGTTGGTGACAGCTTGCTTGAACGGTTCAATGTTGAACGAAAAAATGTTCAAATTGAAAATTTAAATACGGTAATGAAGTATCCTTGCTGAGATCCTTCGAACAAAAAAAAAATTTATTTAAATCGGACTGTTCACTCAAAAGTTATTAGGGGTGACAGCTTGCTTGAACGGTTCAATGTTGAACGAAAAAATGTTCAAATTGAAAATTTAAATACGGTAATGAAGTATTCTTGATAAGATCTTTCGAACAAAAAAAGTTTGTTCAAATCGGACTGTTCACTCAACAGTTAGCATCGCGGGACAGGTTGTTTGAACTGTTCAAAGTTGAACCAAAAATTGTTCAAATCGAAAAATCAAATATGGGAATGAGCTGTACTCGCCGAGATCTTTCCAACAAAAAAAAAAAGTTTGTTCAAATCGGAATGTTCATTCAAAAGTTATTAGAGGGGGACAGACAGACCGACCGACAGACAGACCGACCGACCGACCGACACACGAATTCCCCATCTCAATACCTACTTTCCAATTTTTAATTTTTCAATATTTATTATACTTTTTTAATTTCTTTTTGACTTTTTTTGGACTTGGAGATATTTTTTAGATGCATTAAGCCACTTTTAATGTTTGTTTTCGTTTCTTTTATTTTTAACGGGAAAGTAGGCTAAAAACTAAAATCTTTCTAAACTTTTTGTTGATTCATTTGGAAAATATTAATTACTTGCGGAACCCCAGTCAAAATTTCAGAGAACTGTAGAGTTCCGTACCGAATCCAGGTTGAAGAGCATTGCTTTAAATTTTGAAGAAAAAACAAAAAGAGTTTAAAAATTCATTATAAAAGAAGCGCTAAATGTAGTCTAAGAAATATGATGAAGTTAATTAGATAAGCACATCACCTAATTACCTGTATTGAGATGCAGATGAAAAATATAGAATACTATACTTTGTTCACGAAGTTTTAATAAACAAATCAAATTATTTTATTAACTACACGAATATATCTTGTGCTTAAGATTTGACTCTTTAGACTGTTGCCATTCACAAGTAATGTACATATAGTACAAAAAAAAGGAGGAATACGTTGTGAATTACATAGTTTTAATTAAATTTTAAGAAATCTAGGTCGAAATTAAAAAATCAGAGCTCGAAGTGCACACTATCAGTATGCGGACTAATTTTGTACCAATTTTCATGATCGTACGTTGCATAAATTTAGTATGAGAGCGTTTGACCCGCAGGCTATGCCGTCATCAAACTTTGATTATATATATATATATATATATATATATATATATATATATATATAGATCAGGGGTGGCCAACCTTTTTAGGGAGAGTGCCACTTACTGGAGAGAAAAATCTCAGCTTGCCACATTGTATTTTTCCAACAAACTGAAAATTTTTAAAAAGTTAAAAAATAGATTTTAGGTTGGCTGACTATGTAATTCTTATTCAAATGAAAAATTTTTTCTCTTAAATCTGAGCAATTGAAATCTAAATGATACTAAAGATAAAACAAGTCCGAACTTAAGAGTTATCGTTAATAAACACGTTTATAAGTTCTGTCAGTTGGCTTATGTTAAAAAAAACAAATAACATCAAACATTATATTCTAAAAATTAAACAGTCTGTACTTAATGTGGTTGATGAGTCTGTATCTTTTTTACCAAGTCTTTAATTTTCGGATTAGTTCTTGAGAATCCTAAGAAGTTTAAGTGTTTTAAGTGCTATCAATTATAATATTCAACGGTATTTAGATTTTTCTGCATTCATAACAAAAAATATTTGTTTAGAAGCGTATTTTGAACCAAATCTACAATAGCATCAGACGGCTAAAGTGTGTAAATGTGAAAAAACTTTTGTTGGTACAAATTTCCAAATTTCTATATAACGTGGATGACTTTCTGTTGAAGTAAGCTTTTATATTTGATTACCAATGCCAGTAATTCTGATTTGGATTTCAGAAGGGTAACAAGTTGTGTCTTGCAGAGAAATAGACAAAGAATTTGAAAAGATCAGCATTTTTTTACGATCCTGAAAATCATCAAACCTAACACTGAATGCATACCTAAAATAGGTGTAAAATTTTCTCCATATATCATTGGAAAATTATTAAATTTGGGTTGATACTTTCAGTATTAAATTTAATGTTTTATAATTTTTTCTCCAAAGTAGAGAGAAGAAAGAAACTGAAGTTTCATCATAAAAGAATATAGATGGCCTATACTGGTTTAGGAAACTTTTTTTGTATTGTCTTAAACTTAAATTATTTAAAGACCGGATAATAAGAGATGACAAAGCTAAATTCATTTGCTATTCTTCATTCCTAAGTAGCAAGTCCTCATTGCTTTCCTTCCAGACATTTTAACAAACACATAGAATTCTAAAATTATTTTCCCTTTGGACAGCTATTGCACATTTCAGTGAAGGAGTAACTTGCCATGCTATCCTTTTTCTCCTGGGAAAAGTTCACAAAATATTCAGAGTTCTAATTCGTAGTTTGTTAGTACAGTGAACTCAACAGAGTCACCAGCAGAGAAAAAGTCTCATTCTTTGACAAGGAGTTTGTGATAAATAATTCAATGATATTTTTGAAGTTATTTTTCCAAATTATTTTCAAGTAACGTTACAAAAACAATTTAAGGACCTTCATTTTTTCAGCCATAGCAAATTTTGTCCAATCTGGTTTCTTAATTTTACTTGCAGTGCAGAGTTAACCTTTTTTAAAAATTTCATCACCTGTATCTGAAACTATTGCAGATCAAGAATCCATTCTGCAGCATCGAAAGTATCATTCGTGTCATGCACAAATATGCTTTACAAAGCATTGTCTGTAGCGTCACAGTTTTCGTTGGATGTCCGAAGCTAACGCTAAGTACTTTGAAATATTGTAGTTAAGACAATTTGTAAGCCAGCCTCCTGACACTTAATCGTCGTAATATCATTATATTTATCAGTTCAAGGGTTTTAGTTTTTATCAATATTTTTGAGGACATTTTCCCTCAATTTTGGAATTTTTTCAAAAAGTCTTCCCGTGCCACTGTTACTGCTCTGCCGTGCCACATTGTGGCACGCGTGCCGCGGGTTGGCCACCCCTGATATAGATGATACTCGTAAGCAACGTTCGATCATAGTTTACTATCGTTTTGTGAGGTGTTTTGATACACGATCTATCTATGTTGCTAAATATACGACGGAAAGTTAATACCTCGTATTCCAGGAAATATTTTTCAGAAAATATTTCTAGAATATTTTCTGAGCAATAGATAATAGGAGATTGACTTGCTCTCAGCACAGCTAAGTCCCTTTACGTAAGGGGCACTAATTACACTGCAAATGGAACGTTGCAGTTTCGTGACCAATTTCAAGGAAGCATTAGGATTAGAGGCAGACATAACTAGCGACAGAAGAGAATTGAATATACTCACCTGGGAGAGAAAGGAAGGCAACTTTCGTGGCGATAAAGTGAGCACGAAAGCACGTTTTACTGTCTAAAAATCATATTCGAGTTGAGTTCACTTATATAAGGCTGATATAGAAGTCTGCGCTTTGTATTGAAAGAAAGGATTGGCTCACGATGATGTTAAAAGTTTTCAATACATTAAACGGCATGCGACGAGAAATCTAACGATCTAAAGAATCTAGTTGATTTAAAATTTTCAATGAATAAGTTTTCTACTGTTATTACTATTACACTGCAAAAAATAGATGTTTTTACATTAAAATACAGCTAATTTTATAGCAACAAACTGTAAAAATGGCTAATTTTACTGTAATAAACTGTAAAATTGCTAAATTTACACTAATAACCCTTTAAGTGCCATGCATTTTACTTTAGGACCCCTTAATAATTTTTGTTTTGTCCTCCAAGTCATTAAGTTAGATAGTTTGAAATCAACTTAAGAAGTTTTATAATTACGTTCCTAACTTTAGTAGTATTTTTTCCCGAAATTTTGTACATGAAATTCAGCCAGTGAAATGTTTAAAATCGGAATTTTACGTCGCTGCCGCTCAAAGTGATAAACTGTAAAACTGCTGATTAACAGTAATAAAGCGTAAAATTGCTAATTTTGCAGTTTATTACTATGCATTTTACAGTTTTAAACTGGAAACACCGCTGCCAGTATTGTACTGCTGTTTTTACAGTATAATACAGCTAATTTTGTGGAATAAACTGTAAAATGTGCTTTACAGTAATAAACTGCACAATTAACTGTATTACAGATTATTATTGTGCATTTTACAGTTTTAAATTGAAACCTCTGCTGCGAGTATTATACTGTGAAAAGCAACGGTTTTTTTTTTGCAGTGTATTTTTGCTTAAATATTGCTTCTGAAACATATACTTCTGTCTTAGCTATATAAAATGACTAATTTTAGACAGCGTGTTCCGTTTTAACCGGCATGACCTCTATTTTCGCAACTGTTCGTCCAAGATGCATACTTCCTGTTGCAAAAATGCTCAAAATGAGGTGCAGAGTTGAAATGTTAAAAGTTTGAAGCAAAAACAAATTTAGTCCAAAAATACGAAGTCTAACTTTTCATAGGGACTCCAGGTCCCCTAACTTATGTTTAGTTGAAAAAATCGCCGAAGAAAACAATTCCAACACAAAAAATCTTGAGATATTTGCGATAAAAACTCGAAGAGATATGTGAATTCAAAGTTTTCAAGGCCCGTGCCAAAAATGAGATTGGAACGAATCGCCCATCCAGTAGAATGATCGGTTGTTATTTTACTGAAGCCGTTAGCAGGTACATTTTCCCCTAATACGTATTACTGATAGCGAGTGTAACGTGATGTCGGTCAAAACGCTGTGTTTCATATCTCGGTGAATATTGGTCGAACTAATGTCAAACGTTTTGTGTTCGAATTGCTTTTTTTTACGCTCTTGTTTTCCTTAAAAATAAGTTAGGGAACCTAGGATCCGTATGAAAAGTTCGATTTCGTATTTTTTTGACTATTTTCTATATCGATTCAAACTTGTATTAAATTAACTCTACACCTTTTTTGAGCATTTTTGTCATTGGAAGTACACCGTTAAAACTACAGGTTGCACAAGGCACTTTAAGGGTGAAACGTTGTAGCACCAGCGGCACCCCCTGAAGAGTAACACTTGACTCTCTATGGCACCCTTGAAGGTGCCATTTGGCTTCTTAGATAGCCATGGGTAAACCATGGGGTGTCATAAGGCACCCATAGGTTTCCACATGGAATCCAATGACACCCCTCAGGGGTGCCGCTGCTGCTACGACGTTTTACCCTTAAAGTTGCCTTGTGCAACCTGTAGTTTTAACAGTGTATGCATTTAGGACGAACGGTTGTGAAATTAAAGGTCACGCAAGTTTAGACAGACCACCCTGTACAAATAGGACGGAACTCATTACGTTGATATGTCAAGTGAACACACATTAATTCATTAATTTAAATAGAGCAGGGTTTCTCCACCCCTCGTTTCTATGCCTCCTCCCTTTGAAAACTGATGTAAGGTAAAGATGTCTCATCATGTATGGTAGTGGTCAATATATATGTAGTAAAATCGGAATTTAAAACTCAGTTGGTTAGGATAAACTAAAACTGGTTATTGAATGAATTAAACTACACAAAATGAAATATACTGTCTGTCCATGAAAGCCCCGCCTAGCACTCGCGAACAGCTCCACTTAAAAAAGAGTAGATGGGTTGTGGGTGATAACTTTCAGAAGTTTTCAATTTAAAACTTGCATTTGCTATATCCTTTTTAAATATTCAAGTAAACTATAC
Organism: Uloborus plumipes; assembly: GCA_038373865.1. NCBI lineage: Eukaryota > Metazoa > Arthropoda > Arachnida > Araneae > Uloboridae > Uloborus > Uloborus plumipes. The sequence continues at coordinate 120,042 of JAXGGA010002149.1, read as the reverse complement.
ATTTGAAATTAGACGTTCAACGTTGTTTGATACGGTTCAAAATACTTCTTATTATAAACTAAACAAGCGTACTTTCCTGTACCCTCAAAATCGACATTTCAGCATCTAATCATCATTCTAGTAATTACCTGAGTTTGCAGATCTTCGTCAAACATATTTTCAGCATTTAACTCTGATTTCTAAAAACGAAATATGCCTCTCTCATCTGATGATACAAAACCTGCTCTAACGTTTTACGGTATTCAACGAAATTAAAAAAGGTCACATGATTGATTATGCAGTACCAATCCAAAAGTAGATGCCGACGCCAAGAAATCAGTTGAAGTCAAATCTTTGATTGGAGTGAGATCAATAAGCTATCTTCTTGATTGTTTCCCCTCTCCCTCTCCCATCAAAAAAAGCACGCTATATGCAGAAAAGGTTGCAATGTGGATTTCATCCATGCAATGTGGAGGCCTCATTTTTAATCATGTGCAGTTGCACTTTAGAGAAGATTTGGGAGTTCAAACTTCATTTTATAACTTTTTTGCAGCGCTTAAAAAATCTTCCGCCTAGTCTCTCCCATTGGCAGGAACTGGCCTGCGTGCGCATGCTTATACATAATACATACGAATGAGCCAAAAAAGTCAAAAATAATTTTAATTTCTATATAGGGGTGATTAAAGTGGAAATTTTGGTTTGAACAGTTACGTAAAACCTGAGAAAGAATACACTTCATTTTTGGATTATTTTTAATCAGTTTTGTGTTTATAAAGAACATCTAAATAACATTAAGAAATAATCATTTCAGGCTCATCAAAGTCTGCAGTGGCTCATAAATGAATGACGGGTCAGACTCGTCATTGTATGTCAAGGGGTTAAGCAACGAAATTTGTGCATTTTCTTTTTATATTATTTATTTTTAATGATATGGGCGATTCTCTGCAAACTCGTCATTTTCCATACAGAATCTGTTCGGACATGTTTTTTTTTAAGTTCGTATAATTATAATACTATTGCTCAGGAAATAAATCTATTACTTTGATTCAAAAGAGGGCCAAGTGAAGTTTGTGTGTTTCTGATAAATCATGATAGGGGTAAGTCCCCTGCTTAGTATAGTTAGGCAAGGGGACTGTTCTAAAGACTGTATATTTACACTTTGCTGCTTAATATCTACAAAATAGTTGGAACGTAATTAATTTCGAAACTACTTATAAATTTAGGCACAAATCGTGGACATAATAACTAATGTGTTTCATAATTAAACTAATTAACATTAATAAAATCACTTCCCAGAGAACTGTTTTCGTAACGACCCAGATGCATACTTTCATCACAAATGTGGCTCTCAAACTAAACTAAGTGGCGTTTCAGCACCGTTCTCACCGATTTCGGAAAATTCACACTGATTACTTTAAATTTCATGCCGAAAAACATTTGCAAGAGTAACAGATTTCTTCTATTGCTGCTTTGAATTTGTGGTAGGGGACTGTTAAAAAAAAAAAAAAAAACTCCAGACAGAAGTTACATGACAATTTTAAGTTTTGAAAATACGTAATTAGACTTATTTCACAAAAAAGATACAGTTGCATTATTCTGTTTTTAGATATTAATTGTCAAATTTATGTAGCGTTAATAGGCGTTTTGAAACATTGCCTTTACTTGTTAGACTATAGGATTGGGACTGTGTTTTTGGTGCTTAGATAATTTATGGAAAAAAAATTTAATTTTACCTCTCCAAATAAAATTGGGCCACGAAATATTAATGCTTTACTTGTATTAAGAGCGATAATTACTTTATTACACTTTATTATTTTTAAAATACTCATTCCGGACAGCCAATTACGAGTTTACAGAGAATAGCCCTTATATACTGTCTAACATTTTTTCTCGAAATCTCCGTCGAATCTGCGCACGCGCCAAGTCTCTTCTAACTTTCTCGAAGTAGGGGGGAAACGCAACGAGGAAGTATCAAGCGAACAAAAACTGAAGGCATCGGGAAGTGCGCATCCTAAACCTATCTCCCCCTTTTCAAATGGAAGCGCTCGTGGCTGCCAGGCGCACAATACGCAAACAGACAGTACTTGCCACGTGTGGCACAATATGGCTGCTTCAAGAGGCAACTGGCCCAAAATCAGTTTTTTCAACTTGAGCGAAAAGTCTGTGATAAGTAATAGTTAAACGACACTTGTCAGAATATAAAGTACTTCCCCAGGTAGCACAAATAACCTTTAAACGTTTTATTAACGTTTTTTAAGCGGTTGTTACAACGTTAATAACAATTTTACAACCTTCAAAAAACGAAGTGTGCTACTTGGGTCCTCTTTCTTTATCTTTCCAACTATGTTTCCCAGAACGGAACTTCTAGAGAATTGCAGAGCAAGCATCATCTTCAGATTACTGGAAGCGTAACTATTCAAATCAAAATCTCGAACCGAGATAACTTTTTTAATTACGTGCTTAGTGAATAATGAGATTAGTCCTACTTGAGGAAAGAATCTGCTTTCACTCGCCGACGATCCTTTAATGTGATTTTAATTGAAAAACTGAATTATGAAGAGGAAATTAACGATTTTTTTTTACTTAGGGGTTAGACAACTCTGTAAAATGAGAGAGAAAAAGCATTCTTATTAGCTTTTATTGTATTTTCTCAGTCATTGGTGGATGGAACAAGCTTTTTATCATTGCCAAAAGCAAAATTAAGTAATAGTAATAGTAAAGGAAAGTTTGTAAATGAAGTTAAAAATATAATCTCGTGACTGAACGTAAGCAAGCATGTATAGAGTTGGAGATTTTGGACTTTTGAAGATTTTCAAGTAATAGTTTTTCGAAGTTTTCTTTGATTTATAAGCGTTATTAAAAGCGTTTTCTTTTCCTCTAATTCTTTCGACCAAATTCAAACCTGCAATATTCTTATTCTTTTGACCTTACAATTTTTTAAGTTTGCGTTTTTCGAGGATTCCTAAATTTAGATACAATTACCAAATTATATACATGGTGTCCAAATTTAGTCATCCTACGTAATTTGGTAATAGAACACACAAAACACTTTAAATATTATTATTTTATTCTGATAATTTCAAGTTCAAATACTACAGGTAATAATGTAAAATTATGTCAGGATAAAGAAACTTGCATCACAAATTTAAGCTTTAATACGCTGTTTCTTACAAAATATAGATACATCGTACTTAAAAATTAAGAATTTTTCTCAAGCTTGTAAAGATGATGGGATATTTGTGTCAACTAAGTTTAAAATTTATTTTATAATTTTTTGAGCAAAAAAAGGTTAACAAAAATTTTTTTTCACGTTACCATTGACCATGTTAATATTAGCAAAAAAAAAAGGCTACTAAGTTAATTTTCAAAAATATACTGCAGTTTGTTTTTATCTTCGTGATTTCCCGCTCAACTACAAGTTCATGGTCTTCAAAGAGTTAAAAATAAGGAGAAAAGAGCATTTGGGAAGTCCCTGCAATGTAATCACTATCTTCCGTTTTTTTTTTTTTTTTTTTGCTAGACTAAAAATATATTGAAACAAGGTATAAAATGTTATATATGAATATTTTCATAAATAATTTAACATCTCTTTTATTCTCTGCAAAAATTTTATTTTAATGTAGCAAAGTAATAAGCAAAAATGTCCTTTAAAATGTTTATTATTTATTTATTTATTTTTAGAAGTTGTTCCTGTACTCTTAGAAGTAAAATTACAGTTAGATTTGTTACAGTTTAGAATTGCAATAAATTAACGGCCATTAAAAAAAAGCCACTTATGACCATTGATCAAAAAGCGTGAACTACTTTTGCCTCTCAAGGTATTTTCTAATTCAGTAAAATAATGAACAAGCTATTTATGAAAAGTACTTATTGGAATCGATCAATTACGGTTAGAAGAATCTTACGTGAAATTCATTCGCATGCCAGAAAAAGAGACTCATTTATTACATCCTCAAAAATAACTTCTAATTTGTGAACAGAATGGTAGAGGTAGTCTGGTGTTAACATAAGCATTAGGAAGTAAGTTAAAAAGAGGTATGTCTATATGTACACAAAACCATTTTGAATATTCAAAATTATATTTAGTTTTAATTTGCAAAAAGCTCTTTTGCGCAAATCATATTCATTGAGCTTGCAGGAACTGTATTTTACAGCAAAGGAAGTATTTTTGACACATTTTTAAAAATGTAGCTAATATATTATTCAGATTAGTAGCATTATAAAAGTACTTTACAAACATTACTTATCAAAACCATTTTCTTACAAAGTTAGTTTGAAGGAAATCCGACTTTAAGTTCAGGATCAACATTCAACTTAAATTCCCCGTAGGCGCTAATGTTAAATTTTTTTTTTGAACTGTTCAATATTGAACGAAAAATGGTTCAACTCAAAAAGTGAAGTATAGGAATGAGCCTCTCCGAGATCTTTCAAACAAAAAAAAGTTTATTCCATTCGGACGGTTCACTCAAAAGTTATTAGGTGGGGAAAGGTTGCTTGAACGGTTCAATGTTGAACGAAAAAATGTTCAAATTGAAAATTTAAATACGGTAATGAATTATCCTTGCTGAGATCCTTGGAACAAAAAATAAGTTTATTTAAATCGGACTGTTCACTCAAAAGTTAGTAGGGGTGACAGCTTGCTTGAGCGGTTCAATGTTAAAAGAAAAAAAAAGTTTCAAATCGGAAATGTAAATACGGGAATGAAGTATCCTTGATAAGATCTTTCGAAGAAAAAAAAGTTTGTTCAAATCGGACTGTTTACTCAAAAGTTAGCATCGCAGGACAGGTTATTTGAACGATTCAAAGTTGAACCAAAAATTGTTTAAATCGAAAAATCAAATATGGGAATGAGTTGTACTCGCCGAGAACTTTCCAACAAAAAAAAGTTTGTCAAAATCGGAATGTTCATTCAAAAGTTATTAGGAGGGGACAGACCGATCGACCGACCGACACGCTAATTTCCCATCTCAATTCCCTACTTTCAAATTTTTAATTTTTCGATATTCATTTTACCTTTTTATTTCTTTTTGGCTTTTTTTCGGACTTGGCGATATTTTTTTAACTTGGCGATATTTTTTTCGGACTTGGCGACATTTTTTTCGGACTTGGCGTTTTTTTTTAACTTGGCGATATTTTTTTGACTTGGCGATATTTTTTAGATGCTTTAAACCATTTTTAATGCTTTTTTCGTCTTTCTTTTATTTTTAACGGAAAAGTAGGCTAAAAAATGACATCAAATGTACATAGATTACAAATAATTTTTTTATTCATTTATTTTTTATGAGATGAAAGCTTAATTGTTTTACATAGAGATTTTCAAATTGTTCGTTCGAAAGCAATCTATGAATACATTAGAACTTCATTAATTCCTACCAATAGTTGATCCATTTCGTCCAAATTGATGTTAGTACTGATTAAACTAAATAACTTATAAATTGAGCCAAGGTACATAAACAAACTAATGCACACAGTAAAAATTGCGTTTTAAGTTCAAGAGAATGAAATATGAAACTGCGTAAGCGAAAATTACAAAACATACATTACAAAAATACAAAATATGGACCACGAAAATGCACTATTGCGTTTACTCGCCCTTTGCTTTGGTTCCCAACTTTTTTCACATCGCGCCTCTTTTTTGATCAATTTAACGACCCGTGATCTTATATGTGTATACCCCATATACGTTTTCCTTGCAACGCAATTACGGTAAAAAAATCAGACCATATCTAATATACTTTTAACATATATTTCGACACGTTAAAAACTGTTAGGGCCTGGCTCCACATCAGCAAAAAACCGACCGAAACCAAAGGCAGAAACCGAAAATCCGGGTACTTTAAATTTAAAAGAAATGTTAAGTACCAGGATTTTCGGTTTCTGCCTTCGGTTTCGGTCGGTTTTCGGCTGATGTGGAATCAGGTCCTTACGTGCAACTGATTATCCGATATACCATAAGATTGTGGCAAATACGAATTAAAGAATATTGATATTATTAAATTTACTAAAAGTAACACGCAAAAAAAAAAAACTATTTTTTTTCATAGGTACATGATGTCAACTTTTTGAACAAATATTTGAGCAACATACTTTTATGAATAATACTAGCTGCGTGGCCCGGCTCTGCTCGGTATACCTTGAGAATAAAATTTATGTCAAGTAACGCTTGTCTATAAAAATACCGATCAGATTAAAGTCGACATTTTGCGCAGTACGAAAAATGAATCAATCGCCAAAAAAGCTTTAAATCCCCGCTACAAGAAAAGCAAAAGCAAGAATTTTATTCGTTCATGTTCAAGAACAAAATGGCAACACCTTTTTGTTTTCAATAATTTATTTCATGCTATTTAATTTTTTTCACGCTCGTGCAGACGATTTTTAGAAATCCAATTTAAAATGGATATTTCCAAATTTTCAAATGCCCATATCTTTCTTCAGCGTGGAAATATCTATTAGTGTTTTTGAAAACCCTCGGAAGGAATCTTTCCTAACAGGTATTTTTTGCGTTCTTTCGAATGAGATCAAGATCGAGAAAATCCGATAAATATTTCGCTAGATAGAGCCATTTTGAAGTCCCTTATTCGAAATTCGATCGAATGGGTACTTTTTTCCCGCTCAAAAACCACCCTATGTTCCTTCCCGTGAGCCCAAGTATCTCCCTGCCAAATTTCGTCCAGATCCGACGTAAATTGTGGATTTGTATAAGGTATACACACATATATATATATAAACATATATATTCTTTGTTTTATTTATGTAGATTGACAATAATGAGCACATCGCTATGAAAGAAAAAAAATTGATGCAATTTAACAGTTTTAACTTTAGTACAATGTTTTCATTTTAAAAGTAGGAAACGTAGTTGCGACCCCATAAGAAATGCGTCACAAGCATATTTGAGATTGCCACCCACAGGTTGGGAACGCGTAGCTCATACGATATGCCTTAAATGACTATACGGATGAAGCGAAGTCCGGTTTAATAGGGTCCGGATTAAAGATGGTTTACTGTATTTCTCTTCCAATGAAACAACAGATTAACATATCGCAGAACTTCAAACACTGCTCAAACTGTAAAATTATAATGTTTTACCCCAATTTTGATGTGCTGTAGCAACTATGAAATTTAACATAATAACGCTGATAATAACAAAATGCTTGTACGAAAATGGGAAAAACACACATAAAAGGGACACTTTCTGACAACGTCTTGGGCTTAATTGAAGCCTTTATGATCGTACTAGCTGATGTGCCCGGCGTCGCACGGGTTTAAATGTAACATGACAAATCCAAGAAAACAAATATAAGACTTTCCACTAAATCCAGTAGAATCATGTTTCTCAAAGGCATTTTTTGTGACCATGCGGTAAATTAACTGAATGTGAAGGAGAACGTGAAATCAAGCTTAAATGCGTTATCTATTTTATCCGTGTGATTTTCCAAAAAATCACTTTCTATTTTTCACTGTCGCCAAAATCAATTCTCTTTTTATTTAACCCGGTATCGAGTATTGGCATAGATGAGTATAAAAAAACCTAAGAATGCAATAAATTTCATACTTACTGCAGAAGAGCCTTGATTCAAAATTTTCATTATGATTACTATTAATATTGTTGCTGCAAGGCAACCAAGTTTTGCAACAATGGGTTGAAAATTTAATAATTTAATAGGGAAATACACGAAATTTACTGCTTTCCATCATAATTTTTTAAATTAAGTTTTTTAGAAATAAATTATAGCCTTTCCTGACTCCTGTTAATGTAGCTATCTATCGTAAAAAATGGTTAAAATCGGTTCAGTAGTTTGGAAGATTACCCCGGACATACATACAAAAGTAGCCATTAATGTATATAGATTAAGGTTTTCAATAAATCGATTTACTTGTTGACGTTCGTCAATTTTGTTCGATATTTTTTTTCTTTAAGCGGGGGGGGGGGGGGAGAGAAAAAATGCAAGGATTATGAGCTATATAATTGCTTTCTTCAAAACAACGGTCTTTCCCAGAATTACGACTTAATGATGTCGCTATATTACTTTCTTATTTAACTTATTAGCTTTTGGCAAACTGAAGTAGTCCGGGCTGTCACGCGATTGCAAACACAACTTATACACAGTCTGTAAAAGATGAACTTCAGGGGAAAAAAAAAAAAGATTTGTACTTCCTTTGCTATAATATTAAGAACGTAATTTCTTAAATATTTTATTTCCTACGTTTTGCATCATTTATTATGTACTAGCTGTACTTCACGATTTCCCTCGAAAATAAATTTTGTTAAGTGACGTATGTTCAATAATCTAGCCTAAATGAGAGAAAAAAATAGCTTAAAAATTTTCCTTTAACGAGTAGAAATGAGCAATTCTATAACTGAAAATTTAAATCTCAATCTCTTAGTTTTTTTTTTTATTTTAAAAATTTAGTCATCGTTAATAATAGACATAAACATTCCGTTTGACAGATTTTCTTCCTCCCCTATGTTTAGTGACAAGTGTCCAGATGGCAGGCGTGTCTTTTGGGAGGTCAGGGTGAGGGGGGGGGGGTAATTGTCATCTCCCCCCGGCTTTGAGGAGTAAATGTATTATTTACATATAAGTGGGTACGTTTTTTTTTTTTGTTTTCCGATAAAATTGCATTGAGCTTGCACCATTTGCCCCTCACTCTCACCCTCGGAAAACTTAAAATGATGGGTCTGCCAGTTTTAAACATCATAGCACGACAAAAAAAAAAAACTTTACTTCTCAACTGACAAATCATTATCCTCTGAATCAAAGTAATATATTCAGCACAGAAAATATGACAACCAATGAGCAAGCGCGAGGGCGAGTTAATTTAGTCGTGCAGAACCAATGACATGCCCTGAAACTTAGTTGGTTGCAGAGATTTCGGCGCAGTAATTGTGAGTCATTATAACTATAAGTTAAGTTAAAATGATGTTGGGTTTCCAGGGGCAAATCTATTTGCAAAACTATATGAGGAATACAAAACTAAACTTCTGTACTGATATAAAGTATGTACTGAGTGTTGATTAATAACTTCTTTTCATTTAAGAAGAGAAAGAGATAACTATATTCACTTTAACAAATAACTTCTCGAAGAACTCCAGACAGCTACCACTCAAAAGCCACTTCAACGAATTTCTGATACTATATTCGCAATTTTTTTACGAACTATTTTGTTTACAGCAATGCGGAAGTAGTTGAGACGAATACATAATAGTACATTTCGATTTTTGAGAGCCTCCTTTTAGTACTACTGACACAAATATGGCTTTTTTTCTCCTTCCTCTTGACCTTGGATTCATCTTCTTAGTTAAATGAATGGCGTCTTTATCTGCGCATCTATATTGCTTCAAATAAGTGAAACAAGTTTTCTAATAAATTACTGCTGGGCAGTTTGGTGAGCGAAGCAGCGAGCCAGTTCAATAAAGAAATAAGTCGTAAAATGTCTGCTCAGTCAGCAAAATCATCTTTCCTCCATAGGAAAAAAACGTTACATTCTGTAAAAGTAGACGACAGGAAGACGTTTAAGTAATGAATCAATATCTCCTTCAAGAGGGATTCTTTCGGGAGTTTTTTCCTGTATTATTATTATATTGAATAGCTGGAAGGCACGTGTCTTAGACAAATTTCTTTGTTTATCTTTGTGTTAGATTGAAAAAGTTTCATTTATCTGAAACAAAGATTGTCAAGTTCAGAAGGTTGAGACAAAGTCTTGTGAAAATCTTAACGGTAGTGAAAAAAAAAAATGAAGCAAAGAAAAGGAAAGAAAAAAATAGCTCTTGTTTAAAATTAAGAGCTCAAAGTCATAAAAAGTTTAATAAATGTCAAGTTCTGTGCTTCAATATTGAAGTTGAAAACGAAGAATGTTTTCCAACGTGTCGTCAATATTTTGAAGTCGAACTTACTGTTTGATGGAGTTTTTTTTTTTCAAGAAATAGTTCATTTAGAAAAATATTCACATCGGAAGCAGTAAGAAGCAAAGGAATGTATGTGACTCTTCGAAAGTTTTGCGTTAAACGAATGCAAACTTCAAACCGTAGACTTTTATTAAGAACTTTTTCAAAAATTATGCAGTGTAACAGCACTTGTCTGGGCTACTGTTATCATCTCGCGCTCCAAAACAGCTGATTTTCCTACTATCTATATAGTTATTCTATTCCGATTATTTTTGTACTTATACCCCTTTGCTTCTGGGTTCTTCAATATTTCTTCTGAGTAATGATAATAATGTAAGAAAATCCACAATGCGAGAAGTTTTTTCCGGAACTGCAAGACGAAATTAACTGTTACGACATTAAAAAAAAAAAAAAAAAAAAAAATCATTTGTGTTCATTTCACTTTTACGTTTCTACTTATTCTATTTCGTTTATTGCACATTGTCAGCTACTTGAGCCTTAGTTCATTTGATAGCATTTTCATTGATATTTTAATTATTTATTTTTTTATGCAATGGCACTTTGGAAATCTGAGCAATGTGCTTAAACGCTTTCCTTACTAAATTCTTCTCAATCTTCCCAGCGGCTTTTAAAAAATAGATCGCACTCAATATCAAAAATACGAAGAATGAAAAAAAAGGAGCAAAGTATTGAACTTTTAGAATCGGGACGAATACACATGGAAATATCCGAAAAACTTCGAACAGCGCTGAGTGCAATATTGAGGATTGGTTGCAGTATGGAGGGGAGGGGGGGGGTGTTACCAGAGATATAAAATGGCTGATACGTCGGCCTGGCTTTACACCAAAGTTTCTTTATTTGTAAAGTCACACGAGAACTCGCTTTATTTTAAAAATAGGATGTTTGAAAATAAATAAATAAATAAATATTTACTTCTGAAAAAGTAACAGCATTTTTTTGCCCCGTTTTTTTTTTTGCTTATTCGTTCAATATCAGTGACTAAAAGTAGTACCTTTGACTGAAAGACACCCCCCATTGTATTTCATTTAATGTATTAGATCACACCCTTAATTAACTGTTAAATGATTGAATACCGCTCGTGTTGCCACATCAACAGTTTTAGCAATAATAATGTAATATTTCACAATGAGTCTAATACTATGGCACATAACTGCATAAAGCATTAGAGCTGTCTCAACAGCTGTCATCGGCATCAACGCGCAGTTAGTATAATCATTTGCGGCTTTTTGAAATCATTTGAAGATCTTAGAGTTTCGCCAGTTGAAACTGGCATTTCTACGATAAATGTTAAAAGTCTGTGATACATATGTTTTAAATTTCATAGGATAAAAAAGAGAGACTACGATCAAAATTTCTGTAATTTTTCTAACATCTTTCGAAAGAACTTTATTTCCATCATGAATTATTTATTAAATAGGTGTGAAATTTAGTCCTGTAGATGGCAGGTTAAATATCTTAAATTAAGTTTTAAAATAATCTGAAAATGATTGAAAAATATTTTTTAAGAATTACTTTTTTAAAGAATAAGTTATTTTTCTTAAACTTTGTCCAACTCAAACAAATGAGTTAAATCAAGAATTACGAAGGATTTAAATTTTACCACATTCTGCTTAGTTGCAGATTTTGCTACTGCTTATTTTTACTATTATTATTTTGAATTTTTTTGTATTTTTCTTTCTTTTAGAATTATTGTTATTATTATTGTTGTGATTTTTTTTTCATTTTATCATGAAGTTAGACTAGTGGTTTAACTACAACTAAAAAGAAACTTGCATTGCTTTTAGAAAAATAAATGAATATTTCAGAAATATTTTCGGAATTTACACTACGTCGCATAGTCAGAAATGAAATTAAAATTGACAGCACACAAACCATTTATGATGTCGGAAAAATTCTTGATTGGCAACTTCGATTTCTGCTTTGAATGTCATATTGTATTTTTCCCTCTTTTTATCCTTCTTTTTACGACAAAATGCATTCACCTTTAGGGAAAAGTTCGAAATCTTATACGCTCCAACTTAAACCCTAAAAAACTTATTTCATATTTTTCATTTTACTGAGGCATTTCTTTAGGCTGCTGATGTACATGCTAACAAGACAGCTGTGATATGTGTTAACAAGGCATAATTCATGAAAAGTTGATAAACAGAACCTCATGTCTTGAATTTATCTTAACTTATCCATCACTGAGAAGCTGAATTATCTCAATTAGCATTATCTTTCACTTGATGTAACAAAGAAGCTGGTTTGATTAAACAGTGTATTTTTTAAGAAACTATTAGTGAATAAAAGAATTAAAGTGTGTTTTGGAAAAGTGCGTACATTGTCAACTTATGCAACTCATTTCAGTAAAAAGAAGTCTGCATTATAATTATCTTTTGAAGATTTAAAGAAAAATGGAGAATAGTTTTAACTGAGGTTTATGGACAGTCTGCGAATGTTTGTAAGAAAAATAACGCTCCTGTTCATAATCACGAGCAACTAGGAAAAGAAGCCCGCTTTCGGAAGAAATGTTACTGAAGTTTTATTCAAAGCGAGAACAGATATTTGAAGCCAGGTATGCCCACAGGAGGGGCGGTGGCATTATGGCGCAAGTTGTACCATAAAAAATTTGGGGGGAACTATTTAAAACTAATTTATTTATTTATTTAAATTATTTATTAAATTATTTTTATAATTAAAATTATTTTCGGATATTTTTAATAAAAACTATTTATTAATTATTTTTTAATTTAAATTATTTATTTTATTATATTATTTTTTTATTTTTTTTTTGTGTGCTTAGGTGGTCTGGAAGGGAAAAAAGCGATTCTATTCTGCGCATAATTTGAACTTAAAAAAAAAAAAATTATAATATACAACGAAATAATAGTTATAATTTCAAAAAATAAATAAACAATGTTAAAAAAAAATAAATAAAATAAAAAGGAAGGAAAAAAAAAAAGCACAAGAGGGTTGTGAAAAGTTCGGGGAGGGGGGATTTGTGCCACTGAGCTTGGGGGAATGGGTACCCTGTTTGGAGCCATGAAAGAATCCCCAAGCTTTTTTGCTTCTTTTCTGAAGTGAAAATTTCTTTAGGAGTGTTGGGTTTTTTTTAGATGAGAAAAAACAATCAAACTAGATATACCGTTTCCGTTGTCGACACCTCTGTATATAAGTATGTACATATATTGTGCATTTAAGTAAATAGATACACATACATGTTGGCATTTTTTGAGATGGGAAAAAACCCGCTGACGATTCAAAAAATACATACGTAATGGTTCGAGTTTTCACTTTTGTTGGTACTCTTGGAGGGCCACTAATTCTTTTTTTTTTCCTTTTGCTACCGGAAATACCATTACAACAAATTTCAAGGAACCACAAATTTAGATCGTTGTACCGAGAGTTTTGTTGCAACTTAAATTCAATGGATGTATCGAAATTTTATTTGGACTTAAAATTTATTTCGTTCGAAATGATATTCGTTGTTACGGGATTTTTCTATATTACATATCACGGATGCAAGATACAATTGAGTTTATAATCAATGTTCATAATTCCCACTACCTAATCACCATTTTTTTTATTTTCGATTCTCAATTTGTTTATAATAAAAAATCAACTGGTTTTAAAATTCCGGTTTATAATGTATTTCTAAGTATTTTAAATCGTATAACAGAGTAGATAAATAAATCTTTGAAAAACCGTTCGAATCTTAAGGAAAGTTACAAATACAGAATAAAAATAGAATGAAAAAACAAGTTAAAAACTATTATTGCGCTTGCAATTTGCAGAATATTTTTTTTTCTTTTAAATCCTAAATAAAATCGTAACCGAGTGGATATCTATTCAAGTAAACTATCAAGAAATAAAGAATAAGCTTCATCTCACATTTTAGCTACAGAATTCAAAACAAAAGCAATACAATTTAGACTTCTTAAAACATTACTAAATTGAATGTTATTATATATTTTATTGCTGAAATAGCTGTAACAGAGTGAACAATATGAGCCATTGAAAATGCTGGAACAAAAAATAAACACAATTTTTCTAACCCCATTGCTATGACTATATTTGAGTAGCATTGCTATGACTATATTTGAGTGAAAAACTTTTTGGTGTGCCCAGCTTAGTGTAAAAATAAAGTGTAAAATCCAAGAAAGGAAACAAATCCCATGGAAACAGATCACGGAGACTTCAAAAAGTGATAAATATTTCTGACGTCAAGGGGAGTTGGTACCTTTCGTTTTTAACGCAAAACTATGAAAATATCTAGTTCTTGTATCGTTTCACTGAAAATATGCCTCGGAACGTGTATTATGAAAAGTTTAATATGCTTTTAACACTATCAGCTATCCATTTAAATATCAATCACTCGCAGTGGAAAGTCTATAAATTAAGTATCCAGTACCTCTATTAAATCAGGAATACATGGCGAAAAATGAAACTATTGCCTGAAGTTATTGTTAGTATGTATACAAAATTTTGTTAATCTGGGTTAATATTTTCAGTTGTCTTTAAGGCCGTTCTTTTTACAAAACAATTCTTTAATTTTATATACATTTTTTCCCACATAACAAGCTGGGAGCATTTCCAATAGTGCCAAAACGTTTAAATGTCAGTCTTAGAGCCCTATTTCCACATCATTTGAACTAAAGATTCCAATTTCTTATTTAAAACACTATTGAGTAGGTGTCGAGACACAACTAAAGATATTAACTCAGATCAATAAAATTTTGCACACGTAACTAACAATAACATAAGGCAACTTTCCAAACTATTGGAAATTTGGTTTAAAAAAAAGTATTCTACAACGCACCGTAATGTGCATGTGCACTCAAGGTGCCTATTTCCCTATTTATTCCCAGTTATAAGTTCATTCTTTGCATCTCGTTGTATTTAATTACTGCTTCATTTTACTAAGAACGAGTAGCACAAATATAACGCACAAGTTTTTTTGTTTGTCTGTCTGTTTGTTTTTTTTTTTTTACTAAATGTGAAGTTTCATATAGCTTTTTTAATAAGAAAAATGTATTCGTTTCTCGTAAATGGTATCAAGGTGCCAAAATGTAATGTTTCACGTCACGCCCTGACAATTCAAGTACTTTTAAATACGAGCCATCCAAGAATGAACCCACCAACTCAAACAGAATAATTAACTAATTGAATGCTTGCACTTGAAAATCACTAATAGCATACAAACTGAATTAAAATTGAGCTCTCTTTATACTAAGAAAATTAAAATGCGCTTCTGAAAGCGCATTCTTTATTGTCAGTATACTGCTATGGAAGTTAAAAGTTCAAACTGGAAGAGTTGATATTGGATTTCGGAGAAAAAAAAGGTTTCGGGCATGGTTCAAAGGAAAAACAGAATGAAAGAGAAAGTTAAACAAGCTCTTTGATGATTCTCATAAATATTTCATGATGAAATACAACTTTTTAATACCAAATCTTTGTGCCAGAGGCAGTAGTATAATGCTGAATACCGTAAACATATTGCTATGAACAAAAAAATGAATTTAAAAATCACTCTGCTGAAGATATTTTGTAAAATAAAGAGAGTATTTTTATCTTATTCCTTTCCTATCAACAGATTGAATCCGAAATAGAAGAATACAGAGTAACCTTTAAGAAAACCATCAGTAGAAACTACAGTATTTTACCATCATAAACATTGATTCTTTCAACATAAAACCGGTAGTTCTTTAGAACAATTTTTGTCATTTTTAGTTTAGGAAGCGATATATTACTTGGTGTCCGTAAGTGTTAATTGTACAGGGTGTCCGAATCAAACATACTCTATTTAATTATAGGTGATATTGCCAAAGTTGGGCAGCTGAATTCTTAACGGGCAAATTTGTTTTTGTCCCGTCTGATGTTTTTGCGTTTTTTATTAGATGACAAAGGGGAAAACGACATCTCCATAAGAGAAGATACAAGCTATCCTCTGGCATGCAATGCAGAACAAATCCATAGCAACGGTGCAAAGAATGTTTAGACATGCTCTTAACTTGAGGTGCACTTTTTTTATGAATAGATTTCGAAATTATTTAGTGCCGTAACGTTATCAAGTGCACCAACTAAACGTGAAAGGAGGCTTCCACCATACCACATCTTTAACTGCCCAGCAATGCTTGCAGTTCTTTCGAACCTAATTTCTGCATGAAAAAATCTGTGGTGCTTATTACAGGATTATGGATCAACATAATCCTGGTTGATGGTTGCTGGTTGGTTGACCGTTGGTTGCTGGATGGTGGCTGATTGGTTAATGTCATACGACATCAACCATCAACCAGCATGTCGCAGTGCTGCAGCTCATAATTAAAACATCTTAAAAGTTACCCTCATTGACTTTTTCAATTCCATGTTTCGAATTAAAATATATGTATACGTGATTATAAAAGAGAAACTATTAAAATGTTCTGATGGTCCATCGCACATATCTCCCAAAAACTTCCTAAGAATTTTTATGAACCTTCTTAATCTATCAGCTAAATCGAAAAATCGTATCAATTTAGAGATAAAGCTGAGTGAGGTGTCACTTTTTTCTTTCAGTTTTTTTTCGTAGATTACGAATATGCCAATCCGCAAATCGTAGCTTATGTACAGTAATTGTCGAAAAAAGCATCAAAATCATCAATTTTTAGAGTTTCAGTTTTTCTCACTAGGAATGACTTTTATATTTAAAAAATGTTACAATTAGAAATTTTTGTAGCAAATGAAAAACCTTAATGAAATGGACGAAGATAATGAAAAGTGAAAAATTTCAAGCTGAAACACCCTCAACACAATGGCGTTTTATGGGTAGAATTTGTTTTCAAAACCAAGGGTTCAAATGACGATGTTTTCCTGGCCATAAGTATTCGTTGAAAAACAATAACACAGAAAGGAGACATTAAGACAATTCAAACAAACAAAGATCTTCAGAAAATTGTAGAGATTTTAAAAAGAAACGAGAGAGGGGCAAGTACGTTGCATAAGTGTTCATTTTATAAGAACACGCTTTTAACGAGCAAGTATTGAAGTTCTTTCGTGATCGCTTAAAGCGAGTTCCACTTTACTACAATCTTCAAACACATTATGAATTTTTGAAAGTGAAAGTGAACAGAAATGTTTATTCACCGGTTACATTATCCTACATCAGAAATCTAATTACGACTAATTCAGCTATGTTTCTAATTGGCGGCGCGTCTTAGCGTCCTTAATGCAAATTACAATGCACCAGCGAATTCTACGGAGCCTTGAAAGCTAAGTGCACAACGCATGTTACTATTAGCATGAGTACAAAGTGTATACTAATGTTAATGTATGATTACTTATCAAAATCTAAGGGAGAATGTGAAATTGAATAAACTGGTACACGTTTTTGAGTATACTGCAAAAAATAAACTGAGTTGTTTTTACAGTTTAGTACTGGCAGTAGAGAGGATCCAGTTTAAAACTGCAAAATGCACAGTAATAAACTGTAAAACTAGCAATTTTACAGCTTAATACCATAATTTTACTTTTATTACCACAAAAATAGCTGTATTATACTATAAAATCAACAGTATAATACAGGCAGCAGAGGTTCCAGTTTTAAACTGTAAATTGCAGAGAAATACACTATAAAATTAGCAGTTTTACAGTTTGTTACTGTAAAGCAGCAATTCTATAATTTGTTACTGTAAAATTAGCAATTTTACAGTGTATTACTGTAAAACTAGCAATTTTTACTATTTGTTACTATAAAATTAGCTTTATTATACTGTAAAAGCAACATCTATTTTTTTTACAGTGTACACAAAATCGTCGGATCCTAAATTTTTGCAACCCTGAGTGAAACAAAAATGGAATCATTTGAGATAAAAGGAAACACGCGGTAAGTTTTGTACTCTCCTTGTTTTTAAGAAGATTAAATTTTGGTGTATGTTACACTTTTCTACTTATTTTACATAAATTCAGCATATAATTAAATTTTTTGTACAATCGTGCTTTATAAATGCTTTCAAACTATATTTAGAAAAGTTAGCAGCGCGAATAAGAACTACGGACCACAGATTGAGTATTGTTGGGGTCGAACTTAATTCTTTCAGGTACAGAAATATTTTTGACGAAAAATTACTTTAAATGTACATTTTTTTTTTCAAAAGAAAAAAAATCCATTGGTTATTTATGTGTTGTTAGACAAATTTTTACAATTGCTTTATTGAAATTTGTGGATGCTTCATTGATTTTCTTCCCTTTTAAAGATTAAATTCTGTAATAAATAATTCAATTTTTCTGAAATCGTAATCGTTCTCTGCTGTGCTAATTTACCAAGTTTCATTGCAACTGGAGTGCAACCTTCTTAGTGAGTTGATTTATATATTTATTTATTGTTTCAAGGGTACCAAGAGTTTTTCGTTTCAAAGGTAATGAGTCGAAAAGAAATTCCATTTTGTTCATATATTGCATTCCTCATTTCATTTTTTTTTTTGTTATAAATGAAACAAAATCAGAAATTCCAATGTGAGAGAAATAAGAGCAAAATTTTTTACGAATAAAAGTAAGTGTTATTTCCAAAAGACATTGTTTGAAAGAATGGGAATTGTCATGACAATACACAGATTTTTTTCTGAAATTTGGTATTTGGTCTGAAATGAAAAGAATCTTTCATGTCACTTAAAACAGTTTTAAACTTCAAATGACTCTATTTTCATTTTTTTTAAAGAAGAAAACAGCATTTTTAAGTTTAACAGTTTGAGGATCGTAGCGGGACATATCTCATACGTAGAATGAAAGGGGCACTTTTCTTAGTGGATAATCATTATAGAAGGGAGCCTTTCATTCTACCTATGCAATATGTGTTCCCTAAGTTCAAAATTTGCTTTATAAATTATCCAATACAAATATAATTTATAAATTACATTTTTTCATGTTATTGAATACTTTATTTCAAATTAAAAACGTTTTTGTCAGTCAATAGGCAAGCAGTAATGTTGTTCCAATAGATGTGCTCTCCCATGGAAAATGGACATTCACGCAAACGTGTATAAATAAAAATAGATTGGAAGAAGAAAACTGTCTACAGTTTTGAAATAAGAGTGCCTATTTTATTCAGCTCAAAATTCGAACTTAGCAGAAATAGTATTACTCAATGATCCCCGCTACAATGTAATGAATACTCATAGTTTCCCCCAGGAGAGAGAATGAATGAACATTTCCTGATTTATTCATCATATTATAAAATAAATTTACATCTTTACAGCAAGTATTAAAATGTTAATGTGAATTTTATGTACATCGTGCATGTAAAATGGAATAAACTTAGGCAAATGTTAGATTTTCTCATTGCGTCACACGATTGAATTGGTGCACAGCGCAGTTACAAATGATGTTGGTGTTATATATTCTAAGAATAGCGATCAAACGAATATTAATTGCTAATATTATTGGAAAAGTATTGGCTCATCCAGCAACTACAAAAGCATTAAACCGCGTAGTTTTCTTTTCCACTACGCAATCGTCAAAAACTATTCGGGCAATTGACTTCGGTCATTATTTTGAAACGAAATGTTGAAGATGTGGACACTACTTTTTTCCGCTGGTAAGTTTGATAGTTCATTATTTTAAGCAATGAAATTTTCTTATTTCCCTTACATGAGTTATTCGTATAAACGTTACTTTGAAAAAACAATACTATGCAGTTTCCAGAAAGTTATACGTTATTTTTATGTTTTAAGATATAAACTACACAAAACGGTATTGAAGTTTTTGTAAAAAATAGTCGCCAAGAGTGATAGATTAATTCTCAATTTTTTCGGTTATTTCTATGACGGATCAAAATAACGTGTTCGAATGTTGTTTCTTAACCCTTTATGTCCCGACGGGACTTAGAAGTCCCGCTTATATTAATTTAGGATTATGAACCCTAAATGGCTAGAATCATGCTGGTACTTGAAAGTACCATTCCCTGTACTTTGACGAGAGGCCCACAGATGGTACCTGCTATCGGAAACAGTTTTCTTAGGGGCCCTAAGACGTAGGGGTTCTTAGACCCTACTGATTGTCAAAATTTTTATTCACGACATATATGTTGTTTGATACATTTTCAACTAAAAAATATATCTATATAAAAAAGATGACGAGCTCTGTATGTTTGTTTGTAATGGATGCCTAGATGCCCCCACACCACCTAAAGACCTGAAACTTGGCACAAAATTCGTACGTATCCCCGTAAACTGCACCTCGAAGGCCGAACTCTAAATTTTGAATTAGTTATTTTTAAATTAATTAATGAGTTTCATTTTTGGTGTATTTGAGTACCACTCGCTGTAAAGGGTTTTTTTTCTGAAAAAGAAAAGTTTTAGCACGTTTCTCTCCGTTAATTAGAACAGGAGATATTAATCTGATTTAGTCAATTTTCAAGGCTTAACTCTATACGCAAAACATTAGGTCCATTTTCCAGATAAACTGCTCTTTCGTCCCTGAAGTTACATAGTGGTTTAAATTTGCGTATTAAGTTAAGCCTCGAAAATGAACTAAATTTGAATAATTAATATCTCCAGTATTATACAGTAAAACCACAGTTCATTTTTTACAGAGTGGTTAGATTTCATGACTTCTGTCCATTTTGTTCCGACAGATTTTGATGCGATTGATCCTAAACATGATCATTATTTGATCATAACCATGTTTACAGGGTTCAATTCCAAAAAAAAAAAAATCTTTCATCTTATAAACTGTATCTGTTAAAGAAAATAATACAACAACTGAACTCAGTTTTAGTTTATTGTTTACTGTGTACTTGATGACATTTTTACGGGTTTGGGCTTTTGGTACAGAGCAAAATTATTTTTAATATGCAGATGATTCAGTACCGCATCATAAAACCAATCTGGTAAGTAATACAGTGTGATTCAGAAAGAATGGCAAAGTTTCATAAAGCTGCCGATTTAAGAATATTAAACCTACAGTGTTTTTGGTGAAGGAACTTGAATGCAAGAGCTAATTGTAAAGTTTCAATTGGTTATCGCTAGACGTCTCTGCATGTTATCGTATGTGCTCTTCTTGTTATTCAGTAGAGTTAGTCACAGTTGATTTAGGGATAGGTGATGTAGCCCTTTATGATTGCCCCTCTAGGTCACCAGACCTAATACCGTGCGATTTTTTTCCTGTGGAGATATGTAAAGGGTACTGCTTATACCAGTCCCCCTTGCTGTCTGATTTTTTTAGGTAAAACCTTCCACGAGTTTGCCCATGCTTTAGGTCTTCTCCGAATTTATCGAAACAGGGATATTAACAGGGAAGCGTTAACATGAGGGGAAAATAAATGGAGACGTTTTAATCCGTATAAAAAAACCCGAAAGAGATGCATGCAAATCGGAAGTTTAAAGAAACGTCGACAAGTCAAACAAATAGCAAGTGCACGGGTTATGTTTTGAAAACTTCGGAAAGTACCCATCCTCAACCCCTCGCCTCTTTTAAAGGGGAATCGTTCAGAAGAGCTAGGCACAGCTTTCGAAAACGAACTGTTCCGCTAATCTAGATGAACTGAAAAAGTATATTGCTGCAACGACTGCTTCTGTGACAAGCTACAATGTGCACTGTCTGATCTTCTTAGGTAAAACCTTTCGCGTATTTACGCATGCGTCAGGTCCTCTATGATCTTATCAAAATAGGGGTGATAGATGAGATAACAGTAAGGGGAAGAATAATAAGAAGCCTTTTGAGCCGTATCAAACAACGTAGAACGATGCTAATTTCAAATTCATAGTATAGTTGAACCTGCCAAAGGGACAGTAAATGCAAGTTTTGAATTGTAAACTTCGAAAAGTTCCCACACACAACCCATCACCCCTTTGTAAAGTAGAATGGTTCGCCAGTTCTAGGCCCGGCTTTCACGGACGCACAGTATGGTAGGACTTTAAAAACAGGTGACATATCGTTTATGCGTCAGGAGAAGGGCACATAAAACGTCTTGAAAATTATTTAATCATGGAAAAGGCATTTTTTGTACGGTTTTAAATCTTTAAAATATACACGTTTGAACCCCCATCATTCTTTTGTATCACTTTGTATTATAAAGCACTTTTTAAGCGTTACATTTTAACTTCAAAATACTTTCAGTCGTATTCTTTTCTTTAAACTGCGTACAAAATACAAAATGGAAAATGTATCATAGAGTCAGAGAATCTCCGAAAATATTCCGAATTTCAACAGCATCAAAACACAAAATTCGTTGGTAACCAAAATACGCACAGAAGTTCTGAGGAAGGAACGCGTGATAACATGAACGTAGTTAAGAATATAGTCCAAAACTCATTTTATTTATGCCCCGCAGATGTGAAGTTCTGATTGAAATTAGACAGGGAACAATCAAACTTACAACTTTTAATTGCATTTCAAATACCATTTGTTCACTTTTAACTAGATTGAAACAAAATGGTGGTTCTCTAAATGGGCCTTAGGTGGCGTGCAATTCAATGAAATAACTCACTCAAGCGTAAAATTATATGTTCCAGGCGGTAAATGAAGACAGGTTACGAAATTTTATTGTTTATTATTAATATTTTTAGCTGCTTATCTTATTCTTATTTAATATGTGTCATATCATGTAAATACAGGGTGTCCACTCCAATCGTGGACCAATAGCTACTTTCTAAACCGTTAGAGATAAGCATAGAGTTTATTTAGGAAAAAATCTCCAAATTAGGAAAGGAATTTTGGGTCTATTCAATGTTTTTCAAAAAATCAAATTTTGAAAGAGTTACGAAATTTAAATTTTTATATAGCCCCCCAGTCCCATCAATCATATTTAGTAAAACATTCTTGACACTGTAACGTTTAAAACTAAAAAAAAATCACTCTTCTACCACAAAAATTGACCGAGTTATGACGTTTTGAAAAATCAAGATTTTGAAGGATTTCGCATACGGTCCCTAAGCGATCACTCGATGACGTCATGAAATAATGCAAAATCTTGATTTTTCAAAACGTCATAACTCGGTCAATTTTTGTGGTAGAGGAGTGATTCTTTTTTAGTTTTAAACGTTACAGTGTCAAGAATGTTTTACTAAATATGATTGATAGGACTGGGGGGCTGTAAAAAAAGTTAAATTTCGTAACTCTTTCAAAATTTGATTTTTTGAAAAACATTGAATAGACCCAAAATTCCTTTCATAATTTGGAGATTTTTTCCTAAATCAACTATGTGCTTATCTCTAATGGTTTAGAAATTAGCTATTGGTCCACGATGGGAGTGGACACCCTGTATATATTATTGTTGCTGTCGCTCTAGTTACCATTAAGTAGGGGACAAATGTGGGTGACAAAGTGAAATAGTTACGATAAGACACCTATTTCAAAGTCAACAAATTGGAAAATTGTTCTAAAAATCAGTGTATATAAAGAAGGAATACTATATTTTGTAATACATTTATCGTTGAAATGATATTTTTAATTTTTGGCAGTTATTTTTTACTTTGTAATCATTTTCTATTTGATGAGCTGGAGTAATTTTCATCAAATGAATGTTTTAATAAACGAATAAATGCATTATGAATGAAAAGATAAACGAATAAATAAATAAAAAAATAAATAAATTAATTAATATATGAGAAAGAGAAATGAATGAACAAAATAGAGAATGAATAACAAAATAAGCGAATGAATGAATAAATAAGTGAATTAATAAGAAAAAGAATGTGACAAAATTAATGAATAAAGAAATTCGTACGTGATTTAGTAAATGACTGCATAAGAGAACGAAATGAACTATTTCACTTTGCCCCGAGTGCATTTGAACATTTATAATCAAAACCGTGCCTTATAATATAAACTGAATAAGTATTACACTGGACATCAGTGGAGCTCAATTAATAGTTAAAATGATAACTACAAAAAATGTATTATATTTTAGAATAATAAAAAATATTTTTGAAAAACTACGAATTTTACAATGAATGTATCAAATTAAAAAAAAAAAATACTTGTATAATTTTTTTCGTTGATCTTTGAGTTATTAATTTTTGACATTAATCGACTTTTTTCTAGGAACTTAGTCAAAATATTGCTGGATAGTTGGCACTGCAAACTGTGAAAATATTTCACCATTTCATATTTCACTTTGCCCCACATTACCCTACTCAAGTTTTTACTTTGTCTTATTTCTCAGATGTAATTTTGCTTAAAACGGTTTTGAATATACATTGGTTAGCTAGTTAAGCTAGCTTATCCCTTTAGTTGACACTGATCGGAAATAGTTAGAAGAACTTTGACAAGCTAACAGTTTCCACATTCTTTCATGACTAGTACGTACAACTGACTGCTCAAATAACTTAGCTTTAAATGCAGCTGTCATAACTTAATCAAAGAAGAATTTTGTGTGTAAGTTTTTCTAAGCTTCCTGATTAGAACTTAAAATCTATGCAAATAATAGAAGCTATTTTCATCAATTCTTATTCATAATGAATCGCTACTAAAACTATTGGACAATTGAGTTTTTTATGATTTTAATAAGTGAATATTTGTTCAAAATACGTAAAAAAAAGCAGTAATAGCCATATTTTATGCCTTGCCTGGTGAAATGGGTTAAAATGTCATTGCCATCCATGTCTTTATCTTCCAGTGCAAAAGTTATAAACATGTGGAAAATAAATATTATATCTATAAAGTGACACAAAGCGCATTATTTCTAATTTTTTAGATATTTCATTATCTGGGATTTAATATTTTAAACTACGAATTTTTTTCTATAAGTTTATTTGAAACTCATTAGAATAGTTAGTTGATAGGTATTTCAAAATATGTTAATACTAGAGTTGCATTTTTAGTACATTAGTGATGATTTTAAGTAACAAATTTTCTAAAGTATTAGTTAACCAATTGATTTATGAACCTAAATCAAGGAAAAATAAGAAAAAAAAATGCATTCTCAGAATTATTCAAACAAACAAATTTAACTCTCAAAATCTCTAAAAATGAAGATGTTTTGTGAACTTTTGCAGTTTAACAGAAATGCATATCTTGCCTTTCTAAAAAATGCTAAACCGTACCTCTTAAAAATGTTGAAAAACTACATGAAAAGTTCGGAGAGCAAAATATCACTTTCTTAGAGAATTGCATAAATATCGACTTAGTAGCCAAAAGTGCTATCACCATCAAAGGGAAAAGTTGATTCGTCAAAGGAAATACGAAATTACCAGGAAAAAAAACTACGTATTAGTAAGATGGATACAGTTCTTTTGAAGTTCTTTTTCTCAATACCATATTCGAAACAATTTCAGGTTTTTCAATTAAAAAATAATTAAATTAAAAAATTGATTTGAAAATAAGAAAAAAAAGGTAAGTAGATAATAATTTTATTAAAGCAACAAGTTTTGTTTATCAGTTATGCATTAACAAAACATTGTATTATACCTCAAAGCAAAACAAATCTAGTAAATGTGATAAAAAATTGATTGAAATATTTTTTTCTTAATTAATTATTAATCTCAGTTACAAGATGTGAAACTGAATTTAAATATACAATTGTTCATTGAATCTTTCAGAAGAAAATGTAAAGATTATTACCTAATTAGGTGGTTAAATAATAGATTTTTAGGTCGAAAAAGCTACAGAAGATGAAGTTATTTTTCTTGATACTTCTGCTCTACAAGAGAGGAAAATAATTACTCTTGAGTGAACTTTAAGGAGTAAAGCTACGTTGAAACTTTTAAGTTTTCCTCTGCATAAATTGCTCCTAAGGAAGATGTGAAATTCAAATAATAACCTTTCGTAAGAAAATCTCATAATTAAATTAATGACATAGACTCTCATCTATTATGCAATAAAATGACCGTCATTATTTATGAATAATCTGGATGCAATTCATTGCTATGCTAATATTATTTATCATCATATTTAGAAATATTGTAACTTTTCATATTTGTAGTACAAGATTAATTTTGAACAACTTCTTGCGAAGTTATTACATTTCGCGATGGATTTATGCTTGGAGAAAAAAAGCAACTTCTAAAGAAAAAAAAAAAAAGAATGAATGCTTGACAAATATTTATTTTCCGTCAGTATTTATTTATTTTTGAAATTTTAATAAGCGAATGCTCATTTAGATGAATTAAAGACATTTTGTTAATTGAGAATTTTAAGAGAAGTTGAAGCAAAATGTTGGATTATGTAATGAAAATTTTAAGACTGCATCTGTCTGAAAAAACGAAAAAGAAAACTATTTTTAATTCCCGTAAAAAATTATATGTAACACACATATATATATATATATATATATATACAGGGTGTCCACTCCAATCGTGGACCAATAGCTAATTTCTAAACCATTAGAGATAAGCATATAGTTTATTTAGGAAAAAATCTCCAAATTAAGAAAGAAATTTTGGGTCTATTCAATGTTTTTCAAAAAATCAAATTTTGAAAGAGTTACGAAATTTAAATTTTTATACAGCCCTCCAGTCCTATCAATCATATTCAGTAAAACATTCTTGACACTGTAACATTTAAAACTAAAAAAAAATCACTCTTCTACCACAAAAATTGACCGAGTTATGACGTTTTGAAAAATCAAGATTTTGCATGATTTCATGACGTCATCGAGAGATCGCTCGAGGACCGTATGCGAAATCCTGCAAAATCTTGATTTTTCAAAACGTCATAACTCGGTCAATTTTTGTGGTAGAAGAGTGATTTTTTTTTAGTTTTAAACGTTACAGTGTCAAGAATGTTTTACTAAATATGATTGATAGGACTGGGGGGCTGTATAAAAATTTAAATTTCGTAACTCTTTCAAAATTTGATTTTTTGAAAAACATTGAATAGACCCAAAATTCCTTTCGTAATTTGGAGATTTTTTCCTAAATAAACTATATGCTTATCTCTAACGGTTTAGAAATTAGCTATTGGTCCACGATTGGAGTGGACACCCTGTATATATATATATATATATATATATATATATATATATATATATATATATATTATATATATATATAATCAAGATTAACAGTTTTAAAGTTTAACTAGCGCATTTTATTGCAGCTAAAAATCAATTGCAAATATGAATATCAAAAAGAGACAATATAGCTCATGAAGAGTAACTGTGCATAAATTGGAGTAACAGAAATAAATAGAACAACAATGAGAAACATCAGGAAAAACATTTAAAACTACTTGAAATTTAAAACTAACATGTAAAACATCAACATGGGTAATGCGCTGCTTAATCCTCAGAGGGCAGGAGCAGCATATAGATTTTTTAGATTCAGCTTTGCAGGTTTCATGAGTGTTTGTTTGAAATAAGTCAGCAGTGATTAATAAACTTGATTAGCTTTTGCTTTTTAATCTTTGAAAGATTAAGAACTTTAAAAGTATAAAATTTATGCCACTAATTTATTTTATAATGTTTGTACTGAATTTGAATTTAAAATGCTGACAAATTACAATCCAATGCACCCTGCCCTTACCTAGAAAGCAAAAAAACGTGCACATACCCAAAATAATTCAATTCCATTGTCCAAGAGGCAGTCCTTTTTCGTTCCACTCTAACACTCCGTGTCTGCTCACTTCCAGTCAACACCGCTCAGCAGTAGAGTTTAGGTACCTAACTCTATATATATATATATATATATATCAAAAAGAGACAATAATAGCTCATGAAGAGTATTTGTGCATAAATTGGAGTAACAGAAATTAATAGAACAACAATGAGAAACATCAGGAAAAACATTTGAAACTACTTGAAATTTAAAACTAACATGTAAAACATCAACATGGGTAATGCGCTGCTTAATCTTCAGAGGGCAGGAGCAGCATATAGATTTTTTAGATTTAGCTTTGCAGGTTTCATGAGTGTTTGTTTGAAATAAGTCAGCAGTGATTAATAAACTTGATTAGCTTTTGCTTTTTAATCTTTGAAAGATTAAGAACTTTAAAAGTATAAAATTTATGCCACCAATTTATTTTATAATGTTTGTACTGAATTTAAAATGCTGACAAATTACAATCCAATGCACCCTGTCCTTACCTGGAAAGCAAAAAAATATGCACATACCCAAAATAATTCAATTCCATTATCCAAGAGGCAGTCCTTTTTCGTTCCACTCTAACACTCCGTGTCTGCTCACTTCCAGTCAACACCGCTCAGCAGTAGAGTTTAGGTGCAGCCTATCATAAAAGCTGGGAGCACGGTTTGTTGCCAATATGCAGTACTTGGGGAAGAAACTATATACTCTCTGCCTGTCACATGGAATTCTTGAAAACATTAGCATAATGTAAAATAAAATCTATCGGATAATTGTTGTAATAAAATAATGTAGCAGCAAATTTAAAAATCTGCTTTTCATAATCATTTTTGTTGTTGCATATTTTATGAAATCTCGAAATTTGTCGTTACGATTAAGATATTATTATTTACGATAAAAGAAACAGTTTTAATTTTTTTACACAAAGTATGCCACACTTTTACAGCAATTTGCATAAAAAGGTTTTCATTAATATTATTTTAGGACAAATTTCGAGATTTCATAAAATATGCAACAACAAAAATGATTATGAAAAGCAGATTTTTAAATTTGCTGCTACATTATTTTATTACAACAATTATCCGATAGATTTTATTTTACATTATGCTAATGTTTTCAAGAATTCCATGTGACAGGCAGAGAGTATATAGTTTCTTCCCCAAGTACTGCATATTGGCAACAAACCGTGCTCCCAGCTTTTATGATAGGCTGCACCTAAACTCTACTGCTGAGCGGTGTTGACTGGAAGTGAGCAGACACGGAGTGTTAGAGTGGAACGAAAAAGGACTGCCTCTTGGATAATGGAATTGAATTATTTTGGGTATGTGCACATTTTTTTGCTTTCCAGGTAAGGGCAGGGTGCATTGGATTGTAATTTGTCAGCATTTTAAATTCAGTACAAACATTATAAAATAAATTGGTGGCATAAATTTTATACTTTTAAAGTTCTTAATCTTTCAAAGATTAAAAAGCAAAAGCTAATCAAGTTTATTAATCACTGCTGACTTATTTCAAACAAACACTCATGAAACCTGCAAAGCTAAATCTAAAAAATCTATATGCTGCTCCTGCCCTCTGAAGATTAAGCAGCGCATTACCCATGTTGATGTTTTACATGTTAGTTTTAAATTTCAAGTAGTTTCAAATGTTTTTCCTGATGTTTCTCATTGTTGTTCTATTTATTTCTGTTACTCCAATTTATGCACAATTACTCTTCATGAGCTATTATTGTCTCTTTTTGATATATATATATATATATATATATATATATATATATATATATATATATATTATATATATATATATATATATATATATATATATATATATATATATATATATATATATATATATATAAATACAAAAGGTAAAAATGAAAATGCGAACAAAGGATTGGCACGTCATCGGGGGAAGACCAGATCCCTGGTTCGCAAGGCCCTTTCAAGATGAGGGAAGATCCCAATAACATGTCACCTTCCCCAAGAACCTTGAATAAAATGAACGACGAAATAACACAAGCAAAAGAAAATGGAACGCAGTCAAAAATCAAAAAGGTCGAAAAAATCAAGTACTTACATGAAAAGGTACCAGACGTGAACTAACTGAACAACAACGCAACAAGCAAATATTTGGCCCAAACAGAGAGTTACGGTCAAAGTTAAACTTTCTAAAAATAATTTAAGTAAAAGGAGGAAGGAATTTCATTGATATTCAACGAAGACTTCAGAAAATTAAGGTTTTTTTGGATGAAAATCTCCTTGTTGCAGATATTTTTAATTCTATTTATTTCATTTATTATGGTATTACGGTAAACTTTGATAGAGATATTGGAATTCCATGCAATCAATCGATTAACATAGGAAGTTGAAAGAAAGACGCTTATCAAACATTCTCACAAAAATACAACTTTTGTATTTCTGTATCTTCTTGTATTTTTGGGATTTATTATCCCCATTTTAAACACTTTTAAAACTTTGTATATTAAATGTATATATATATATATATATATATATATATATATATATATATATATATATTATATATATATATATATATATATATATATATATATATATATATATATATATATATATATATATACATTTAATATACAATATAACCAAAACTTACAATTGGAAAGAAAATATGGTGTACAAATCTTTTTTTTAGAATATACTAATATTGTTACCAGAATATTTATTACAAACTTGGTATTAATAGTGAAAGACAAACCTGCCTATTAATGGTTGACTGATCATAATTAGTTATTTACCCTACTTAAGTTATAATCTTTTAGTTGTTAATATTGGTGTTTTAAAAGCTAACTTCTCTTACTAATCTCAATATCTTTTTCAGTTCTGCTTTCTAGTGCCATAGGGAATGAAGCCGTCGATGAACAAGAGGAAATTAAAATAATTCGTGTGAGTCCCAGAGCTGTTGATACCTCGTACGGATGTAAGAGCAATAATTTTGAAAATACATTTGAATATTAACAGTACTCTGAATAAGAATCTGCCGTAAATTTGCATTAAACTATATCCTTCATCTCATAAAGTGTAGGTAATTTTCGACTTTCAATATAATACATCTACATATGGATATATTTATTTTTCCCTTTATAAAACAAATGAATATTTAGATTCCTTTAAGTCCCAAACGATAAGAAAATCATTTAGTAAAAAGTCAGACAAATAATGAAAAATCACTTACATATCGAGAAGTCACATAGAACCTAAAGATATTGGAAATACAGAGATAATGAAAAAATTCATAGTTGTTAAAAAGCTACATTGATAGTGAAAAAATAGTTCGCTAATTAAAAGTCTCACGTAATGGAAAATCACACATATTATAAAAAGTCACACAGATTCTTAATCAGTCATAAAGATAATGAAGAGACACAGAAAATGAAACGGCACATTTATAATGAAAAATGTTTCAGTACTTAATTAATAATATTATTATATATTAGCTTATTACCCGGCGTTACCCGGGTGCTTATTAATACAACATAGTGTTCACTAATAATGGTTCAAATAATGTTGAATACGAATGATTGTAGCAGTAATTGTTTTTAACTTATTTCATGGGAAAATGAAATAGGTGAGCCTTAAATTGATAATTCATTGCTAATCGTAATCTTTGGTGAAAAATACTCATATTTAAATGTGTTAAATTGTATCAATTTGTATGTTTAAAAGTTTATCTCTATTACTCTATCTATTCAAAATTGAAAGAAAATGGCCATTTTGGGACAAAAAATTTGAATTTTGAGCTTTTTGGATTTTTTAAAAATTTCAAACCCTCGCCTATGTAAATTCTAGTGCATCAAGGAGCCTCTGTGCCAAGTTTGATGAAAATTCGACGAAAACTGTGGATTTGTATAAGGAACAAACATACAAACAAATATACATACATCCATTTTTATATGTATAGATTTTCTTTCTGAAAAAAAAGTAGATAGTCTTGGGTAACTATTTGTCGCAAGGTGAAGTGTTCCACATATTTTTCAAAAAAAGTAAATCAGTTCGTTTTTCTCCTACTCTACAAATAAACTAAATAGATTATCAAAGGTTGACTGAGGCTGTATTTCAGTTCTTGATAAATTTTAATCTTTCATTCTAAGTAAACACAATCAAGAGATTTTCATCCAAACAAAGTAGTTAATCAGCTACGTTTGCTACATCAAAGAAAAAGGAGAAATAAATTGTTAACAGAAACTTTTTTTACAATACTAAATAACTTTTTTTCAGTATAAAAATAGAAACAGTCTGGTAGATCCCCCCTCCCCCCCCCCCCCAAAAAAAACCCATTATTATCAGTTTTTTTACAAAAATTTCAGCATTTATCGACCTGTTATTCAGTGACGAAATCTTGAAGACGACTTCCATGAATTCTAATTAAAATTCTAGTTTTGACATTATTCGCAAATTGAATTAGAAGTAAACATTCACTCTTCGTTTCATCTCTCATCCTCTCGGTGCAACATTGCGTAAAGCTCACTTCAAAAAAAAAGAGGGGGGGGGGGAGTGAAAAGAAATTCTGATTAGTGAAATAAATCCCATTAAATTCCCAAATAAGTGGCAATAACTTAAAAAAGGAATAAGAGAGGGAAGAACAAATTCATCACTTTGAACTTTTAGCCAAGTGTATTTTCTTTTCTCTAAAGCAGCCTGTTTGTGTATCTGGAAGTCTAGATTGATGTCTATTGTGTGTGTGGTGTTAAATGCTTTTCTTTTTAGACGAGGGAGGTTTGAGAGAAGGATGTCGTCCTTATGTCAGGATTTTTTTTACTTCACGACATACGCTTGTACAAAACGTTGGTAAACTTAAGGGTTCACATTTTAGACAGCGAAGCAAATTCGTCTATTACTTCAGTGTGGGGAGGGAAATTTACATAAGCTCAAAGAACATTTTTTTTACTTATAACACGGGCACAGCCTGCAAGTACATCAAGTAAAAAAGTAAATACGAGTAAAGAGCACAGTATACTAGTACCTAGGAGCAACAACTATGCTCCAGTTTGAGCAACTTTAATGTGTGATATAAATGTATCCACGCAGCCGTAAACTCTTCTTTTCAACAACAACCAATGTTTCGTCAAAATTTGACATTCATTGTTGTAGTTGTTCCGACATAATACACATAAAAAAATCAATCGGACCGGTTCTACTGCATTGTAAAAATCTCAAAACCATCTGGAAAGAACTTTTATCCACCAGTCATTCACAAAAACTATGCAACCACACACACAGAAGACACTTTCTATTTCATTGTTCTTTCTCATTTCTTCCCACAAACTCTCCTTCTCATCCACCTTGCGACAGCTCTTTCTTATCACTACGTTTCTAGTGCTATTCGTGAAATCTGATAAGGATTTCGTGATCAAGTTTCATTAGAAAAAGCAAGCATATGGTGAAAAATGCTTTTAAGTTGATGGTTTAAATCAAAGAAAGCCTAGACGATTAAAATGCCCAAAACACACAATTAGTAAATGCTTAAATTCAGTTTTAAAATTATTTTTTTAACATCATTAACAACAAACTTTTTATGACCATATTATTTATTTTTGTTTTCGGCCACGATTAAAAAATTTGTTCCATCCAAGGACCAATCGCAATGTAAATTCCGATGTAATCAAAGATTTTAATCACTGAATCATTATCTTACTGGTCTCCTTAAAGCATTGACACATGTACCATTCTATATACTTGCTACATTTGAAACAGATATTTTTCTAAAACTCTATAATTGAATTTTATTAAATTTCTTTTTACGAATTCTTAATAGTTGGAAAGGACTGAAACGTTATGTCTTGCAAGTTGAGATGCTGACTTCAAATCGTTTTCGCGTTAGCTAACTGTTTTCTTTTTAGATACAAGAGACAATTTGCTTTAAAATAATCAGTTTAACCGATGAAAGGGATTATTTGAAATAATTTGGAAACAATGGTAAGTGAAAAAAAATATTTTTACTATACCGATGTTGGTGTAAAGAAAAAAAGGCTCATTTAGCTCTTGAGGGAAATTTTGTCATTGATTAAACTTTAAATTAGTTGTGTACCTTCAAATCTGTGGCATGGATCTTATTTTACTTGGAAAAATTGACAATTTATGCGTAAAAGTTTAAGTTAATATTCAAACAACTACGATTAAGCTCAATGGGTCGAGGAAATTTTGAAATTAATTTCGCCCGAGGACCAAGGTAAAGAAAAGGAGATAATTAACTATGTCGGCACCTCTATCGTCCTTTTAGTCTTCTTCCCTTATTTTTGAAAAATTCAGTTCTGAATTGTAAGACATACAGTGGTTTGAAGGGTTTCACGGCGCAAATTGCATCATTAAAATTTTTGAAGCAGATGTCAATTAAAAGTTGTTAATGAGGACTAGATCAGAAACCAATGAAGCATTCACTGTGCAGAAACTGTTTGCCTGTCAGTAAACAATATGCATTTTTTAATACGAAATAAAATGCCTCTATCAATAGCTCGGTGGGGCTCGAGCGACTAACAAATCACAGATTAAGTCAAACCAAAAAAAAAAAAAGCATTTTTGTTTTAAAACTGAGTTTATAACGCTTTATTCGTCTTTGCGAAAAATAACTAAACGAAATACAAATATTGGGAGCTTAAGTTCAAAGCAAAAATGATGCTAAATAATTCTACAACTTTAAAAAAAATAACTAATTCTGTACCCACTAGTGACCACCAGACTGTGCTAAGACTTTAAGGGCCCTGGTCCACATTGGCGTAAAGCAGAAAAATAAAGCGGAAACGTAAAATGGATTAAATAGTGTTCCTATGGAAAGTACCCGGATTTTCAGTTTCTGCCTTCGGTTTTGGTCGCGTTTTATGCTGCTGTGGAGCAGGGCCCAAGAGAAGTCTTTTCAGCAATGTAAAAATCTCTCCTCCTACCTCCGAAGTGAAAAAGATCATTTTTTTTTTTTAATTAAAGATGCGCAACCATATTTTAACCTCAGCCAAAGTGAATTCTGTGTAGTAATAACTAACTTCTATGAAGATGACAAGAACTACTTCTCAAAGTTCATCTAGGCTGAAGAAAAAAATTAATAAAAAAATGTATATTATAATTAGATAACAAGAAGTTCTGTCAAGAACTAAACGAGCCTACTTTCCCGTACATCGACATCGGCATTCTAGCATCTAATCAATATTCTCTTGAATATCTGAGACTGAAATATATGTCAAACATACCTTTATAGCACTTAAAGCTGATATCTAAAAGCTAAATATACCCCTCTCATCAGATGAAATGGACACGTAAAGAGTGAATAAACGAGTAAATAAAGTTTTTTCGCACCTTTTAAAGAATGTAACTGTTACAGTTCTTCCGTAGAAAAATTCCTCAATCGTTTTCAAACAAAAAAAAAAAAAAAAAATTCAAAGTACAAAGTACATCAAAACACATTTTATTAGGGAAAGGAAAAAAACATCGTTCGTTAATAAAATGTCTCGAATTTTATTTTTAATCCGTTGCCAGTTGTTAAATATGAATAAAGAATAAAGTGCTCTCGTGACTGAAAAATTTTCGTAAACAAAAAAAAATCGTCTGCCAAAAAAACATAAATAAAAGGAAATAAATGAAAATAATAATAAATTAAACAAAATCAAGAAGTTCTGTCAAGAACTAAACGAGCCTACTTTCCCGTACATCGACATCGGCATTCTAGCATCTGATCATTATTCTCTTGATCATCTGAGACTAAACATTATGTCAAACATACCTTTTTAGCACTTAAAGCTGATTTCTAAAAGCAAAATATACCCCTCTCATCAGATGAAATAGAGACATAAAAAGTAAATAAATGAATAAATGAAGTTTTGTCGCACCTTTTAAAGAATGTAACTGTTACAGTTCTTCCGTAGAAAAATTCCTCAATCGTTTTCAAAAAAAAAAAAAAAAATTAAAAGTACAAAGTACATCAAAACACATTTTATTAAAGAAAGGAAAAAAAAACTCGTCCGTCGATAAAATGTCTCGATTTTCACTTTTAAACCGTTGCCAGTTGTTAAATATAAATAAAGAATAAAATGCCCTCGTGAATGAAACACTTTTGTTACAAAAAAAAATCGTCTGCCCAAAAAAAATAATAGTAATAAATAAAATAACACAAATGAATAAATAAACAAAAAATCGTCTGCACAGTCAGTCATTTTTTTCTGAGCCTGCATTTCCGCCATGTTTGTGGAGTCGGAGTCGGAAACAGAGTCCTCACAGAAGATTATTCAGAAAAGTACTTTACAAACATTATTTATCAAAACCATTTTTTTTACAAAGTTAGTTTGTAGGAAATCCGACTTTAAGTTCCAGGATCAACATTCAACTTAAATTCCCCGTAGGCGCTAATGTTAAATTTTTTTTCTGAACGGTTCAATATTGAACGAAAAATGGTTCAAACCAAAAAGCGAAATAAGGGAATGAACCTCTCCGAGATCTTTCAAACAAAAAAAAGTTTATTCCATTCGGATGGTTCACTCAGAAGTTATTAGGTGGGGAAAGGTTGCTTGAACGGTTCAATGTTGAACGAAAAAATGTTCGAATTGAAAATTTAAATACTGTAATGAAGTATCCTTGCTGAGATCCTTCGAACAAAAAAAAAAGTTTATTTAAATCAGACTGTTCACTCAAAAATTATTAGGGGTGACAGCTTGCTTGAGCGGTTCAATGTTGAACGAAAAATTGTTCAAATTGGAAATGTAAATACGGGAATGAAGTATCCTTGATAAGATCTTTCGAACAAAAAAAAGTTTGTTGAAATCGGACTGTTCACTCAAAAGTTAGCATCGCGGGACAGGTTGTTTGAACGGTTCAAAGTTGAGCCAAAAATTGTTCGAATCGAAAAATCAAATATGGGAATGAGTTGTACTCGCCGAAATCTTTCCAACAAAAAAAAGTTTGTTCAAATCGGAATGTTCATTCAAAAGTTATTAGGGGGGAAAGGTTGCTTGAACGGTTCAATGTTGAACGAAAAATTGTTCAAATCGAAAATGTAGATTCAGGAATGAAGTATCCTTGAAAAGATCTTTCGAACAAAAAAAAGTTTGTTCAAATCGGACTGTTAACTAAAAAGTTAGCATCGCGGGACAGGTTGTTTGAACGGCTCAAAATTGAACCAAAAATTGTTCAAATCGAAAAATCAAATATGGGAATGAGCTGTACTCGCCGAGATCTTTCCAACAAAAAAAAGTTTGTCCAAATCGGAATATTCATTCAAAAGTTATTAGGGTGGGGGGACAGACAGACCGACCGACAGACCGACCGACAGACCGACAGACCGACCGACAGACCGACACACAAATTCCCCTTCTCAATACCCTACTTTCAAATTTTTAATTTTTCGATATTCATTTTACCTTTTTATTTTTTTAACTTGGCGATATTTTTTGGACTTGGCGATATTTTTTAGATGCATTAAGCCAATTTTAATACTTTTTTCGTCTTTCTTTTATTTTTAACGGGAAAGTAGGCTAAAAATGGATAAATAAACAAAAAATCGTCTGCTCAGTCTGTCATTTTTTTCTGAGCCTGCATTTCCGCCGTGTTTGCGGAGCCGGAGTCGGAATCAGAGTCCTCACAGAAGTTTTTTCAGAAAAGTGCTTTACATACATTTTTTATCAAAACCGTTTTCTTACAAAGTTAGTTTGAAGGAAATCCGCCTTTAAGTTCAGAATCAACATTCAATTTAAATTTCCCAGTAGGCGCTCATGTTAAAATTTTTTCTGAACGGTTCATCATTGAACGAAAAATGGTTCAAATTGAAAAGTGATATATGGGAATGAGTCTCTCTGAGATCTTTCGAACAAAAAAAGTTTATTCAATTCGGACGGTTCACTTAAAAGTTGTTAGGTGGAGAAAAGTTGCTTGAACGGTTCAATGTTGAGCGAAAAAATGTTCAAATTGAAAATTTAAATACGGTAATGAAGTATCCTTGCTGAGATCTTTCGAACAAAAAAAAGTTTGTTTAAATCGGACTGTTCACTCAAAAGTTATTAGGGGTGAGAGCTTGTTTGAACGGTTCAATGTTGAACGAAAAATTGTTCAAATCTAAAATTTAACAAGAAGTTCTGTCAAGAACTAAACGAGCCTACTTTCCCGTACATCGACATCGGCATTAGCATCTGATCAATATTCTCTTGATTATCTGAAACTAAAAATTATGTCAAACATATCTTTATAGCACTTAAAGCTGATTTCTGAAAGCAAAATATACTTCTCTCATCAGATAAAATAGACACGTAAAAAGTAAATAAACGAGTCAATAAAGTTTTGTCGCACCTTTTAAAGAATAACTGTTATAGTTCTTCCATAGAAAAATTCCACAATCGTTTTCAAAAGAAAAAAAATAAATAAATAAAATAAAAGTACAAAGAACTTCAAAACACATTTTATCAAAGAAAGAAAAAAAAGTTGTTCGTTAATAAAATGTCTTGAATTTCATTTTTAATCCGTTGCCAGTTGTTAAATATAAATAAGGAATAAAATGCTCTCGTGAATGAAAAATTTTTGTTGACAAAAAAAATCGTCTGATAAAAAAAATAATAATAATAAATTAAACAAAACATATAATAATGTAATAAATACAAAATAAATAAATAAACAAAAAATCGTCTGCCCAGTCAGTCATTTTTTCTGAGCCTGCATTTCCGCCATGTTTGCGGAGTCGGAGTCGGAATCAGAGTCCTCACAGAAGATTATTCAGAAAAGTACTTTACAATACATTATTTATCAAAACCATTTTCTTACAAAGTTAGTTTGAAGGAAATCCGCCTTGAAGTTCAGAATCAACATTCAATTTAAATTTCTCCGTAGGCGCTCATGTTAAAATTTTTTCTGAACGGTTCATCATTGAACGAAAAATGGTTCAAATTGAAAAGTGAAATATAGGAATGAGCCTCTCCGAGATCTTTCGAACAAAAAAAAGTTTATTCAATTCAGACGGTTCACTTAAAAGTTATTAGGTGGGGAAAGGTTGTTTGAACGGTTCAATGTTGAACGAAAAAAATGTTCAAATTGAAAATTTAAATACGGTAATGAAGCATCCTTGCCGAGATCTTTGGAACAAAAAAAAGTTTGTTTAAATTGGACTGTTCATTCAAAAGTTATTAGGTGTGAGGGCTTGTTTGAACGGTTCAATATTGAACGAAAAATTGTTCAAATCGGAAATTTAAAAATGGGGATGAAGTATCCTTGCCGAGATCTTTCGAACAAAAAAAAGTTTGTTTAAATCGGACGGTTCACTCAAAAGTTATTAGGGGTGAGAGCTAGTTTGAACGGTTCAATGTTGAACGAAAAATTGTTCAAATCTAAAATGTAGATACGGGAATGAAGTATCCTTGAAAAGATCTTTCGAACAAAAAAAAGTTTGTTCAAATCGGACTGTTCATTCAAAAGTTAGTATCGCGGGACCGGTTGTTTGAACGGCTCAAAGTTGAACCAAAAATTGTTCAAATCAAAAAATCAAATATGGGAATGAGCTGTACTCGCCGAGATCTTTCCAACAAAAAAAAGTTCGTCCAAATCGGAATGTTCATTCAAAAGTTATTAGGGGGACAGACAGACCGACAGACCGACCGACCGACCGACCGACACACAAATTCACCATCTCAATACCCTACTTTCAAATTTTTAATTTTTCGATATTTATTTAATTTTTTTGTTTCTTTTTGACTTTTTTTACTTGGCGATATTTTTTTTACTTGGCGATATTTTTTGGACTTGGCGATATTTTTGGACTTGGCGACATTTTTTAGATGCATTAAGCCAATTTTAATGCTTTTTTCGTCTCTTTTATTTTTAACGGGAAAGTAGGCTAAAAACGGGAATGAAGTATTCTTGATAAGATCTTTCGAGCAAAAAAAAGTTTATTCAATTTGGACGGTTCACTTAAAAGTTATTAGGTGGGGAAAGGTTGCTGGAACGGTTCAATGTTGAACCAAAAATGTTCAAATTTAAAATTTAAATATGGTAATAAAGTATCCTTGCCGAGAAGCTTCGAACAAAAAAAAAATTGTTTAAATCGGAAAGTTCACTCAAAAGTTATTAGGAGTGACAGCTTGTTTGAACGGTTCAATGTTGAACGAAAAATTATACAAATAAAAAATGTAGATAAGGGAATGAAGTATCCTTGAAAAGATCTTTCGAACAAAAAAAAGTTTGTTCAAATCGGACTGTTAACTAAAAAGTTAATATCGCGAGACAGGTTGTTTGAGCGGCTCAAAGTTGAAGCAAAAATTGTTCAAATCGAAAATTAAAATATGGGAATGAGCAGTACTCGCCGAGATCTTTCCAACAAAAAAAAATTCGTTCAAATCGGAATGTTCATTCAAAAGTTATTAGGGGGGGGGGGACAGACTGACCGACCGACTGACACACAAATTCGCCATCTCAATACCCTACTTTCAAAGTTTTAATTTTTCGACATTTATTTCTTTTTTTTTTTTCTTTTTTCTTTTTTTGTTTCGTTTTGACTTTGTTTTGGACTTGGCGATATTTTTTGAACTTGGCGTTATTTTTTGGACTTGGCGATATTTTTTAGATGCATTAAGCCACTTTTAATGTTTTTTTCGTTTCTTTTATTTTTAACGGGAAAGTAGGCGAAAATCGATATTCCCCTCTCGAAGGGAAACAAAATAAAATACGCTTTGAAACTAGAAAAAAAAGTCCTCCTTTCCCAGAAGAAAAAAGAACAATTAAAATGGCCATTACAGTATGCAGGAAATGAAAAAATGCTTTCCCCGAAGAAAGAAATTGATCAAAATATGCACTGCAATTAGAATGTAACTTTCTCTCTTCCTCATTCTTCTTTCTTAGATTAAGCTCCATTTTTTTTTTTTTTTCTTTTCAAAAATACGCCATCCCTTTGTACATATTCAACAATGTTAAATTTAACAAATTACGGGATGACGTATGTGAAAAGTACAAAACAACCCACATGGGTAAACATTCAATTTGGTATATACACAAGAAAAATAATTTTGGTTAATAATAAAATAAAATAAAAATATAAGTAAAATATTTACATAATGGTAATGGAAAAAATAAATAAATAAAATAAATGAAAAAAGTTTTTAAAGGAATGAATAATAAAATATATAAATACCAAAACTAAATGAAAAAGAAAAAAAATATATATAAATAATAAAACATTATAATTAAAGGAAAAAAAAAACAGAAATGTAGATAATTTAACAAATAAATAGCAGAAAGAACAAGAAAAAGGTGCAGTTAATAGTATTGAGGTTACTGGAACGGTATATAATAGTATTGAGGTACCATTACTGTTAACCCTTCCCCCCTTGCAGAACTCCCATTCTAGGGGCCACAAACGAAGGCATATCCAGCTCGAAATGAAAGGGGGGGGGGGGCTCTTCAATCAGAAGGGTCAATTGCCCCTCCCACTCCTCCCCATAAATTGCGTGAAATGACCGACTGGAAAGGAGGTAAATTTCTAAATTAAACTCTTTCACGATGTATGGGCAGAAGGTCGTATGTAATAACACAATTTTGCAAAAGAAAGAGCACTTTTTGTGGTGAGTTAGGAAAAGGGAAATCGAATTGGTGCTCTATTTTTTGCGTTGCCTTTATAGTGGTATTGCGACAGTAGCCCAATTAAACAACACTAATTTTTCCTTATGAATGCCCAAAGAAGAACAATGCACTTTCAAAATCCGTCAGAAAGTTAGTAGAGCTGAACTTGTTGATAAGTTTGAAAATTTAAATAACAGTCATATTATCAATTTTTTGAAATTTCTTTCTCTTTTTAAAATTATTTAATATATTTTCTATTTTGGAGGGGGACAGCTGACTTTTCTTGCACCACTCTGGATACGCCCATGTAAGGCTACTATAACTAGAAGCTGACCTATCCGCCATTTTGATGCCAACGGCTTCGCTCGCTCGAGGCGTCTGCTAACGAAACTATCGCCGCTTTAAGAATTTATGTAGAGAAAAATGGCTGATTTTGCTGCAATAAATTGCACCAATCATTCCAATCACAAAATGAGAATGCTTAAAGTGCTAGCAGATTAAGAAAATTGAAATAAATGGTTGATTAACTGCTGTAGTGAAGATTGGATTCCGACGAAGCAATGACAACTTTGCACTATGATTACACTATTTTTTTCATGGATACCTTAACTTTTAGGATAACTACGCCCATAGCTATGAAACAGCGAGCGACCATGTTGCGCAGTTACATTTGGTTA
Source organism: Uloborus plumipes (assembly GCA_038373865.1). Lineage (NCBI taxonomy): Eukaryota > Metazoa > Arthropoda > Arachnida > Araneae > Uloboridae > Uloborus > Uloborus plumipes. The sequence continues at coordinate 78,455 of JAXGGA010002149.1, read as the reverse complement.
AACCGGCTGAGCCTGAATAGCCCATAGCCATCGCTGTGGGACTAACGTTTTAAAGTGAAATTTGAAACAAAAGAGCGTTATCCGAAGAATTGACAGATCCATGGGCGCCCCGAGCTTAAATTTTTGGGAGGGGGAAAATTCTCAATTGCCGGATGGAACTTCAAAATGTGACGAATGAAAAAAATACGAATATGTACACAAACCTAATACCATTACTTTGTGGGAAAAGACGATGGGCATCACTTAAAAAAAGAAAAAAAAAAAAAAAAGAACTTTGATAACTAACAGCAGGGTTGTATGCTGAATCGTCAAAGCGATTGATTGGATTTCTTATATATATATATACAGATTAAAACATAGTGACTGCAAGACAGATTATAAAATATTGCATATTAGTAACTTATTTTTCAATGGCGAATCAACGAAATTATAACGGGATTTTTTTCAACACTATTTCTTCATATATTACATGCATAATTTATTGAAAATGATGAAAACTAATTTTTATTAAATTCTAAGAAAAAAGCATAATGTCTGAAAAGTAATTTGAACAAAGATTAATATTAATTTATGGCTAAAATTTTTATACAATTTTTTCCAAAGGCATTACGATCTTTAACGACGAAATTAATTTGTTTTTAATTATTGAGGTCGGGGGTGGCGGATTTACCAAGTCACATATGTCGCAACTGTGACATAAGAGCCCGGAAAGGAATTTAAACTGCACATGAAAAAATGTTCACGTTAAACAATGTGGGAGCCCCTCCCAAAATGTATAACGACAAGCTCCCAAGTGTGGGAGTCCTATGGCCATTGATTTAAATCAGTGAAATAAAATGTATTGAAACAAATTAAAAGAGGAAGAAAAAAAGATCAATTTAAAACCTACCATTAATGGCGATAATTCGGTTCTTGAAGCAGTCTTTATTTTCTTTCTTGCAGCATCAAATGGATTTTTTGGAGCTCCAGCAAGGTTCACGGAGATATATCTTCCACGGTGGCAAAGTTCCTCATGCTTTCGTTAATAATCGTCATCAAAATTAGTTCCACAAATTAAACACTCAACTTTATATCGTTTACGAATTATCTTCATTGCAAGCAAAATCAATAATTAAATAAAACAGATAGATGTATTTCAGTACTATAATTAAAACGAAAAACAATATTGAACTAGTTCGACGGTCGATTCTTTTCGTAGTAAAGAAAGTCAAGAAATGGAACAAAATAAATGAAACTAAGCAGATAATATTTTTTAGTGCGAGAAATGAGAAAATCTGCTAGTGAAGCAAAAAAAAAAAAAAAACTGAAGTCTCCGCACATAATATTAGAGTTCTTTGCGTTCAAAGTGCGACATTTATGCATTGCAGCATTTTCACTATATAGGGGAAGACCGCCTATATTGGACCCCCTAAGAACAGGAGGCCTGTGTCGCTCAATGTGAAGCAAAACAAAAATACAAAATAGGGCATCGTAAGCTAAATTTAATCAGGAACCGCCCTAAGAGTTTATATTTTCTGAAAATATGAATGTCATTTTTTAAAAAAATATTTTATAAAAAGTTGTAAAAGTCCAATTTAGGAATATATGCGCCTATATTGAACCATGCGCTTTCTAAATTGGACCGTACCAGGAAATCATAGAATAATTTAAATTTGAACTACGCAGTTTTTTACCAGGATTTGCAGTAGAACTTCTTTTGCTTCGGCCTCTCTTAGGCAGTGTTGATAAACTCACCGATGGCATTTCATGCACTTAATCATGTTTTCACTTCATCTCCATGGCAAATATTGCAATAACAATGGATTTGTACAGTTTCTTGCTTCTTCTTGTGTGACTTTTTCTGTACTATGCTTCTTTCATATGGCGTTAGAATGATTGCTGAGATAGCCTTCCTTTTGGTTCAATTTTTTTGGGCAAAGGTGATATGTGAGCCGGTTTTACAAAATCATAGTTAGAGTTGACAATCATGTTTTGATCCTCTGATTCTGCTGAACATGTATGGTACTAATTGAAGTCGTAGCTAGTTGTTGTACATGGTGTACAACTTACACCGAACATGTAGCCTGTTCACTTTGAGTTGTTTTATCTAGACTACTTACCTCTAACTGTGCTCCAGCCAAGTCAATGTCATTAAACACATGTCAATTAACAGGCCAAACTCCTGTTCTTTAGAATCACCTCACTGCATTTGCCATGGCTTTGATTGCGGTTTGACCATAAGAGCTATCAAACAGTTCTTCTATGCGATATTGGGTAATGGATCTCATTGGATGTTCTCGCATCCATGTATCACATGGTCGATTAAAATATCTAGACAGAGACTAAATAAAGATCACATCTACGTGCATGGTGTGCTTAAAGAGAAAGCATTATTATATCGTTCTCGTTAGCTAAGTTTATTGATCAATGTTCTTTATGTAAGTGCTGTGCCTATTCATTAATAGAAAGACAATCTTTTTACATTGCTTGGCCTAACGGTTTAATGAAATGTTGTATCAGGGTGTGGATTATCGTTTATGATCCAATCCTTTTTTCAAAGAGCATATTGCACACCAGGGGATATTTTTATGATAATATCATACATGGAACGTAATCGTTTGAAAATAAACATGGTAGGGGGGGCTAGCAATTCCGCTGCACTTATGCAGCAAATATCCAGAGTGTTTCTACTACGTTCACCACTCATTACTGCTCCAACCTGGTGTTTACCTTTATACGTCAATATATTTTGGGGCTCTTGGACAGTGAAAAGACCAGCTTCATCTACATTGAACATTTTAGTAGAATACAAATTGTTTCTTTTTAAAATCTTATCGAACATATCGAAGAATTTCATATTTTTCTTTCGGTAAACCAGCACAAATTTTATTTCAGTTAATAACTATGTTTCTGAAACGGCAGCTTAATAGATGAAGAGAAAAAACAACTTACATTTTAAGAAGTTGCAGCTTTTAGAAAATGTGCTTGATGAAAAAGTTTAAATGAATATCGTGAATAGGTGTTAAAGTATCTTTAAAATATTTTTAACTACGCTATAAAATCAGATGAGTTACTTATTTTACGTTACGATTAATAAAAAGTCTTGTTTAAAATCATATTCTTAAATTGGACCACCGGTCCAATATAGGAAATTTTTTTCGGTCCAATAAAGGAAAACACGCCATTTTTTATTCTTCAGCTTATTGCTCTGTCAAAAATAATCACAATCGCGCATGTTAATACATGGATGTAATCCTCATTAAACACAGATCATCACGGTATAACAGCAGTTTACCTCAGTTTACAAGCTTTAGTACTATCTTACTAGATACAAGTCCGCGAAATAAGATCATACACGTTTTTAACATAAATCATGCCGTAACTCACGCTACGCAGTTCGAAGACTGGTAAAACTTTATACACATTGATTTTATTCCTAAAACTTTATATTTCTACCGTTAAAGTGTAGCATAGATCTCTGTACTAGATTTTAAGCCCGAGGTCCAATTTAAGCAGTGGTCCAATATAGGCGGTCTTCCCCTATTATCCGTCTGGGGCGCCAAAATTGTAACGAGTCCGTAGCACCTTCAATTTTCTTAAATGAGCATTCCAATCTTGAGGAAGTAACTATAAATTTATTTACAAGTATGTACACTTATTTACAAAAGGAGCAGGAAACAATTGCTAAACATCCAGCAATTTGGTAGCTAACAGTACACTGTACTCTCAACAGTAACTCAGCACCACGTATCTAACGTGAACAGTAATTAAGAAATTACAAAAGCAAAGCAAATATTCGCCCAAGCGAATAAAACGGAGAGTCAGTTCTCAGATTTGATTTCTGAGAGGCCCGTTTTATTCGCTTGGGCGAATGTTTGTTTTGCTTTTGTAATTTCTTAATTACTGTTCACGTTAGATACGTGGTGCTGAGTTACTGTTGAGAGTCAGTGTACTGTTTGCTACCTAATTGTTGGATGTTAAGCAATTGTTTCCTGCTCTTTTTGTAAATAAGTGTACATACTTGTAAATAAATTTATAGTTACTTCCTCAAGATTGAAATGCTTATTTAAGAAAGTTGAAGGTGCTAAGGACTCGTTGCAATTTTTTCAGTATCATTTACATTGATTCCCGTAGGAGAAAGGGAGCGTTTGTCAAGCAGCGTCCTTTGGCGGCGGTGAGAATTCGTTGCCACTTTCTAACTAGCGCATCCGTAGAACATTTCTCTCCTTCTTTCTACTCCGTGGTTTGGTTTATAGTAAATAACGTCAATAAAAGAATGAGATACATTTTTATTAATCGTATCTTCTCATTTTCAAAAATGACAAATGTAAAAAAAAAGAAAGATTGCAAAAAAATATTTCAATAGTATCCCTGAATGTGCCGAATCGTTGTCCGATTTTGCCGAATGAGGAAGATGTTTGGGAGGTTCCAGTGACCTTCATGGACCTCCCTTCGGGGCGCTCCTGGATAGATCTATCAACAATTTCTGTACTCTGACTGATATCCGAACGTGGGTGCATAGTACAGAAGCCTTGTGCGCTGCACCCTAGGTAATGCAGTTCGATAATTTGAAATTGACATTTTTTCTACAGCTGAAGGTCAAGATGTGGCAGCCGTTGCTTCCCGCCACATTCGTTCACATGACAGCTGCCATTACCCAACGGAACTAGATGACTCTCAACTGGATTGTGCCATTTATCCCAGTCGTATGTAAGTGTCATTTCTTTATTGAAGAATATTTTGCAATGTAGGTGCTTTAAAAAACAAAAGGTTCTTTAAAACAAATTAACATTTCTTGAAAGATTAAAAGCAATTTTTAAAAGTTTTATAGTAAAAATTTAAATAATGTTTTATAAATCCTTTAAAGAATACAGCTAATTCGCATAGTAATAACAAAGTTATAGCTACCTGACATGTAAAATAAATCACATGCTCTTGCTCAATCTCTCTGTCCAAACCATAGGATATGAGCTTCAGAGATTCGTAAGAGCGTACTGCATTCATCTATTATAGGTAGATAAACATTTTGTTCCCCTTATTCAAATCCTTGAAAGGTTCAAAAACGGCAATTGGCGCATTTGATGCGGATTTGGCTAGAAAAGCTTCTAATGTTGATGCTCTTCACTTAGCTTAAAGATTGTTAATGCAACTATATAGTATATAATGGCCTTAATTCTAACGGCAAACATTTATGGCACTTGATTGTAAAAACTTAAATGTTTCAGTTCCGCCAGTTCTTACGTTGAGAAATAATTCAGCTGTTGCTGCATTGTCTTCAATATATTTTCCCAGATATATATGTTACATTTTTTTTACTTTTACGGAGAACTTACTTTTTGAATAAAGCTTGTACGTGTTTAAAAGTAGCCATTTTTAAAAGTTTTAAGATCGAACTAGGCTCATTTATAAAATTTTAGCAATAATCTTCTTAATAAATTGATGTACGAAATATTAATAATTTCAAGACGACGTTATTGGACTTCATAAATAATTTTAGGTACACATTGTTGTTTATCAACTACTTTCATACTTTAATATGTAGATTTTTCTGCTACTTTATTTTATTTTATTATTTTTTTCCTTACAATACACTAATAAAGAACGTTTTCACGTAAAATTAATTGCTGTTTAAAAAAAAGAAAGAAAGAAAGAAGGAAAATAAAAAAGGAATAAAATATTTGTATTAGCCCCACGTTAAATATGAACTGCCTGAATGCTAATTTGTTTCAATATTTCACTTATATTTTACCTGAACTGCTCAACATAAAATTTCCCTTAACAAATCGTGTCTTCCCACGTCGGTCTGCTAATCTCCAAAATTCAAATTTTAAGATGAGAAGCCCATGACATCGGCTACCCATCGCTCATAAATATATTACGTTTTCTCTAAAAAAGAAAAAAAAACTGTTGATTTTTTTTTTTTTTTGATATCTAAAGCTTCTTTTTGAAAATTCTTGAAATACATTATTTGACTTTGTGTGAAATCATAAAATATGATATACGACTGTTAGGAATGCAGATGAATTCAAAATTTATGCACCAGGTTTCATACCCTGACAGTTCTAACCTTTCACAGCTGCTACCAATAATAAAGTTTTCGCGCTCATCTATTACCAGAAAAGGAAACTCCATGTATTGATTTTACTTGTGCTGCTGACTGAAATGTGTTTTTCAGTTCTAACATATCATTAATAAAATCCGCAACTGTTTCTTTCTTTTTTTATTTTTAATGTTTGCTTGTCAAATAAACAGCTTCCTATAAAAATAACACTAAACATTTTTCTCCTTTCATAAAATTTTACGGTTTTAAATTTCAAGTGAGAAATTTCAAATTAATAACAAGAATCATTCGAAGATTGCTTTTGAAACTGCGCTAAGCTATTAAGAATATTTTACAAAATGAAATGAATTGCTACTCTCTTTTGTTGAATGACAAACAAAAAACTGAGAATAAGGAAAAATATCTGAAAGAAGTGAAATATTATCTATATATACATTTAGTTTATAATTAAATATTTCTATCTATTGCAATGAAAATCAGCAAATATATTATTTTTCGTTTATTTATTGTTGTTCTTCCGAAATGCTGTTTTCATTAAATCCTTTTCTCAAACTGAATATTGTTTGCCTTTCAATTTGTACATACATACACTTACAGTAGAAACACATGCTTATCCTCACATGTAAATTATCAGTTAAGAAATCAAAGGTGTCAGTCAAATGAGAAATAAATAGGATTTCTGCTTTAATTCTCTGGAACAAAATGCGAAATGTTTAAAATTTAAAAAGTAGATAAACCAGAAGCTGTTTGGTTATCAAACATTTTTGGATGAAAAAAGAAATTTTGAAAATAATAAATCACAGGCCTAAACGTATTTCTGATCATCTGATTGGCCTTTCTATCTCATCAGTAGTCAGACAATGACTATATGTGTGAATGTAAGTTGAATAAATAATAAGAAATCAGTCCTTTACTTGAGGTCTGTAATGTGACTGCATGATGTAATATGCAATGCTGCCAAGAGATTTTTTAAAAAAATAAGAAAACTTTTTTCTGACATGGGGTTTATCTGAGTAAAGCTAAAACTCTGGTAGAGAACCGAAAAATAAGTGAAAAATTCTGCAAGCAAATCCAGAAGAAAAATCGCTGTTAATCTTTGTAAAATATTTTAGAGAGAAATGGGTCATTTTCAAAATTGGGTGTCATTTGAAAATTTGAAATGTGTAAAAAAAAATCTATGGATCAAGTATAATTCTGGAAAATAATTAATCAAACATACTTATATTACACTATTTTAATAATTTTCGTACAGTTTCTCTTGAAAAAATTTTCATGTCTGATTTGTCATGTCTGTTACTAAATATGGTAACAGACATGACAAGTAACAGACATGACATTTTAAGAAAAAAAAATTATGGGGCAAAAAATTCTACAAAATTATTAAAAATTCTACTTGATTTAGAGTACAATCCCACTAAACTAAATTATCTAGCTGAAATAATTAATTAAAAAAAATATTTTATGCAAGTAATTAAGGTAACAGACATGACATAATAAAAATGTACAAACAAATAAAAGACTTCTGCTTCCTTTAAAGAAAACTGAACATTCAAAATGACTGTTGCTATTTCTTGTTTCCATGTGCTTCAGTACTATAGAAGTGTTGTCATTCCAGAATTCAATGCACAAGGTTTAAAAATTGTAAAAATGTGTATGGTAACAGACATGACATTAATTTCTGGACAACTCTTTGATATTAGTTAAAAAATTAAAATTTTCACTTTTATTCAAATTAACTTTATTAAAATGTAATTTAAAGTATGAAGCATGATTGCAAAATATGGCAGAGTGGAAAATTTGACTACTAAATTCAAATTCTTGTTGTTCAACTTCAGTCTTTATTTTTTGGACAGCTGTATTTTTCGTTCCTCTTCAACTCATTCCTAAAAAACCCATTTTCTTAACAAAAAATATTATTAAAAATTATAATGCCTGTACTGGAAATTGTCTGCTAATAAAAAAACCAAAAAGTAAATTTATTTTAAGTTACTTAAAATTTTTTTAAAAAATATTTTTTTGGCGGACAGCAAATGGCACTGAAAAATGAAAATGACCCAAATACCCTTGTGCACCAACGCAGTCAGAAATATCTTCTAATGGGGTTTTTTTGAGTTCAAACAACTTTTTTACGTATATTAACTACTATAGTAGGATTGGCAATATTGTTAAAGCTTAGGGCGTTTTTACCCCCACCCCCTGCTGCGCCACTGCCCCCATGAGTCTCCCTTCTTGATACAAAATGAACTTTTCAACTCTCTCACTCCTCAGAGGAATGAAATGGTTAATATATTGCTCCCTTCTCCGGCAAATAAAAATATTAGATGTAAAACTGTTGCAAACTTTAAAAAAAAAAAAAGAGGGGGCGGAGGGGTGCACACGCCATCTTCAAAAAGTGTTGGGTGATGGGGGAAAACGGTGGTCATATTTGGATTCAGGGGATCATTTTACGTAAGAACCAAGAATCAACAAGAATGGTGTCAAACGCATTTGGAGCACCATTACATATTTCATGGCTTTTACTGAAATGTTCGGTGCCATTTTGCACAGTAAAAAATATTTGGCATAAACCTATTTTATAGGATTTACTAAAATATCAGATTTTCTTTCCTTCAAGTATTTTAAAAGTCAAGTAATTTGAATGTTGAAACACTTTATCCAGTCGCTATACAATTTTACGACTCTATAAAAGATTTAGTGAGTATGTTTATGTTGCTTGAGAACATACTTTCGAATACATATAAAAGCTCACACAACCCTTAACGCGTAAGTCTCTAGAGTCTGTAACATAGTTGAAGCATAAGGACTTTCCGAAAATATTACTTGGGGAAAAGAAAGTAGATTTTAGAGCATTTTAATATTTTGTTCCGATGGTGATTTCGGGCTCTCATACTAGTTTTTAACAGTTATTTAAAAAGTTGAAGGATCCGTAATCTCTACTAATAATAAAGCTGAAAGTTTGTCTTTCTTTCCTTCTGTCTGTCTGTCTGTTACGCGCGTAGCGCCAAAACCATTCGGTCGATTTTCATGCCACTTGGCACAAAATTAGTTTATAGCATGTAGTTTGCACCTCAAAGCGATTTTTCGAAAATTCCATTTCGTTCTTTTTCTATTCGAATTCTTAGCGGAAATTTGATAAAATAGGGAAGAAATATTTCATACAAATTTTCAAGTCTTATGTCATTCGAAAGCTTGACATTTTCTGCATAAAATGAAGTTCTTTCGAAATTTCTACGATCATCAGGAGAGCTGTAATAATTGTTTTTAGAATCCCGGAATTCAAGGCTTACCTTCAGTAAAGCAAGCCAAACGATTCTAAAATGGTTGAGCCGAGAATAAAATTTGTTTGAAAATAGAGATGAAATGAATTATTTTATCAACGGAAATCAACTTTTCATGTTGTTACCATGGTTACGTGTTCATACTTATTTTTGTTTCGATCTTTTTCCAGCGTTGTCAGACGTAGTATTTTTGATACTACGGTAGTATTTTTTTGGCCCAAATAAGAAGTGTAGTATTTTTCTGGCAACCCTGTTTCCAATATACTAATGACTTAATTAAAAGATTTGGCGGATTTTTTTTTTTTTTCATTTTCAAAGATTTCGCATTTCAGCAATATTGATTTTGGCAACGTTTGGAAACAGTAGTATTTTGTAGTATATTTTTTTAGAGGAGGCGCAATATTTTTCTGTTTCAATTCTTCCCGGTAAAAATGTGCTTTGGGACAATGCTTGGCACGTTTTCAAAAAGTCACCAACTCTCGCGGAGTTGAAAGCTCCGAGAGGAACTACGCAAAATAGTCAGGGTTACCACGCTTGGCGCGCCTATCGCTCATTTAGCGAGAAAAGGGTACCTAATGCACAGATTAACCAAATATCGTATCAATTGCGATATTGCATCGTTCTTTTTAAAGTGTTTCATTTCGGAAAATGTATTGTTTTGTTTTTAAAGCTAGGAAAGAAAACTTTCTTCTTCTTTCAAACTTTGGTAAGATTTCTGTTGGTTTCTGTGAGCAACAAAATTGTTCTTATTTTCCCTTTTGGCTTATTTTTGTGCACCTCTCCTTGGGGTTGCATTCGAATGTCCCCAAGGGGGTGTTTTACACCTTTTATGGGGTAAATCAGTGTTTTTAATGCAGACAAAAGTGATATAAATTGGCGCGACCACTTGGCGATATGTCGCCAAGCTTTTGGTCGCCAAGTGTTTGACGCCAATTTGTCGATTTTTTTTTTTTTTTGGTACAATTTGGCGCTATTGGCGATATTTTGCGAAAAAGCCACTGAATGATGTTAAAATCGGCGATATTTAGGAGATTAATCATTGTAAAACTTTTTTTGCATTGTTTCGTAGTAAACTAGGGATATAAATGTTCGAATTGTTATCTTGCTCACTCCAAGCACTATTTTAGCACTTAAGGCATCTACTAAGCAATTTACACGTAAAATTAAGTAGTGTGGGGTCCATATCAGATTTTTATATCATACTTTGAAGGAATTATAGTTGAATTATAACTAAAATAGAGCATTTTTTCTGCTACATCAATTATTTTACAAATGAACTTTTAATTTTATACCACGGGCAAAGCCGTGCGGGTACCGCTAGTCTGCAATATAAATCAGTTTCGTGATTTAGGACAAATTTTGCCTACAAATGCCGTTTTATCTGTAAGATAAACTGATTTTTAATCAGTGTAGTTTCTGATCATACATATTTCAAAAATATTATTGTTCTATTCATTTTTCATTCTTCATAACATGTAGATTTTTCCTGTCAATTAGTAAGATTTGATTGTCAAGTGAGCACAACTACTCTATAAGAAAAATCTCAGCTTATATCATAAAGCAATGAATACAGTCTTGATTTAACAATTTTTATTCTTTTTAATATTTTTAAAATCCTAATAATGTCTCAAACGTCTTTGCAGTTGAGGCACCTTTTTGGAACCAAGATTTTTCTCGCTACGCCTTTCCTTAAGAGAAAGTATTACTAACCATAAGTAATAGAGAAAAATAAATGAAATTTGTCTACTTACATTATATAGTCATCATTTATAATGCAGGAATACAGCGAAACGTTCCGAAATTTTCATAATGAAACAGTCTTTAATTATTTGTGAAGTTAATGCAAAATCAAAATATGAAATCAGTTTTATTTATTTCCCTAAATAACTCCTGACTCAACCAGTGTTGTATGCCATACTCAGTACTGGTACAAAACATTTTTTTACTAATTTTGATGAACTCTAGTAACTAGTCATATTTTAACCTGCAAATGATCAAGTGTGTTTTTCTTTCTTTTTCTTTTCGCAAATATCTAAGCAATTAAAATTTACTACTGTTACAGTTATTGCATTCCTAATACGATAATTAATGTAACAAACATGTATTTCAAAAATTGGGAAGTTAAACTTCAAAAAAAAAAGAAACTGGAGCTTTTTTTTTTTTTTTTTTTGAAAAAAGTAAGAAAAACAAACTTCTACAGTAGCAAAAACAACCTGCCAGTCGTTTATTTCTGGAAATGTTAAACCGATTACTTACTTAGACATTTGTCAAAAATCGTCATTAGACCAACGACAATTCCCGTTCCCTCAGTCATTTTATCTTCCAATCTTTCGCACAGTGTACGTTTGTAGGTTTGCTTCAAATGCGACATGATGACACCTTATTACTGGAAAATGGATTTCTATCTAAGGTAGAGTGTGAGAGCTAAATTGTGAGATTTTTTTTTTTTCTTTTGGTCTGATGACCTACTCCGGGGGTTCCCACCCTATGGGTTACTACCCCAAATGGGGTCGTGAAGCATTTCTTATGGGATTGCGACATTATTCCTATACTTTCAAAATGTTACAATAGTACACTTAAGTTGAAACTGATAAAAATTACATTTTTATTTTTTCTTTATAGCGGTGTTTATTATTGATAATATTATTATGCTGCTTAAATACTTGTTCAAAAAGTTGTCATCAAGTGAAAATTAAAACGAGTTTTTTTATGTGTTACTTTTAGTAAACTTAATAATATCGATTTTCTTTTATTCGTATTTACCACAATGTATGGTAAATAGGTTATAATTAATTGAGTGTAAGAGTTTTCAACGCGTTAAAATATGAGTTAAAGTTATACTAACTATATTTACCTGATATTTTACAATAATTACGTTACACGGAAGATACATATGGGGAGTACACGTATGGGGTCACGAAAAAGGGCTCATGAAGTGCAAAAGGTAGGGAACCACTGACCTACTCGGTGGGAAAATACATGTATGAAGTTAAAGTCATAGTAGCTACACTAATTGAACCGTTTATTTCAAAACCAATCAAGCAACAAGCTCTAGAAACTAAAAATACATTTTTGCCCTCGTTTAAAATTTTTACGATTAGGATTACAATATTTTAAACGGAAATGTATGCATATTTAGATATATTTCTTCCAATAAAGAGAGTCGTAATCGCGATCGAATAATTTAAGGCGATAATAGAAATGGTTTCATAAAATTTGAAATTTTGTCGTTTGAATGGTTTTTGAAATTAACGATTTAATTACAAATTTCACAATTATAGGTCCTTATTTTTGCAATATTGCATGTGCGTTGTTCTGTATAGGATATATATATATATATATATATAATTTTTTTTTTTTTCAGAATTTGCAAGCACCGATGCATTTTCGGGCATACTTTTCCCGAAGGTGTAGAACGAGAAATGTCATGCATTTTTGACGAAAACAGATGGAAGCCACATGGAAGTTTTGACAAATGTTTGCGTAAGTGTTTCGCCGCAAATATTCATAAAAACTTATGAACACCTTATAAAACACACACACACACACACCGGCGCAAATTATTTAGGCTATAATGATGTTTACATCAGCTCAGGATTAAACTGTATAGCACAAGTATAATACCGTATTATGTATGAAGGAAAATGAATTTGAATATTGCTACGAGAATTTTGAGGTATATGCAGAGATCAGTGTTTCATAGGGAGAACATTTTCGGCACACATTTTTTTTCCCTTGAAGTATGCTTGCATTTCAATTGAAACAAAATACCATGAAAAAAGTATAAGTAAAACTTAAAATAAGATAAAAACAAGCACTAACTGACATCCGCACTGGTAGTTAACACATTATTAGGAAAAATTAAATGAACGAGAAAAACAGGTGTCTAGATATTAGTTTTTTTGTTTAATGGCTACTTATACGTTTTAAATGTATAGAAATTTGGATTTTAAGTCCTCGGTAAAAAAAATTGTGCTACCTTACTTCATAAATACGGTGGCAGCACTGCTGCCTCCACTATTCTGGAGTAACTTAACCGATATAGCTGATGTAAAGTAACACATCACTTGTGGAAGGTTACACTATGGCAATTTAACCAAAACATAACTTTTTCACTGATTTCTGTGTGTGTGCAAGGTCACACCAGAATTCTCTATTAAAAGAAAATAGAATAAAAAAGAACATTCATCGGACTTGAAGATTACTTTCAATTATTTGTTTATTTAATGCTCATCAGGTTCATGCTTTCTCACAGCCAATAAACTTCACACAAATTTGTAAGTTGTTTGAAAAACACTCGATAGGATCGAACCCGGAACTGCGAACTTACCGCGTAAAGAGAGCTCTCGAAATAAGCGCTTTTTACCACTCGGCCGTCAAGGCACATCTTGGTTACGTTCACAAGACTTCAAGTGCTCTGCGTCGATGTTTGTCTTTTCGCCTGCCCTTTGAATAATAGCTTGGAAAAACTTTACATAGGCTACGTGAAACTTTCCTCCAACATGTAGAGTTCTTAAAATTGGACAGCTTACTCCAGAAGTTGTGTAACATTACACCCATTAACAATGATAACATTACACATTTTTTTACAGCATCGGTATGTGGACTAAGTGCTGCTCAAGGTAACTTAGTTTGCTTATTACAAAACAGCTTTGTTGATTTGTTTTATGAAATAGCACGCTATCTATCACTAACTATAATAACAGTCAGTCATTTCAAATGGCACAAGTAGGAAACATACTTTTTTTTTTCAACTATTACAGATTATTTTACTTCTACTAAAAGTTGAACCGTACGCTCATTTTTTACCTATGCATACTTAACCCATTAATGCCTGAAATTTTTGTTTTCAAAGATATTTTGTACACTGGTTACAAACAGTAATTAATGGACAGGAAAAATAATAAAAAAAATATTATGTAAAAAATAATTTTTTTATTAAGGAAAGAAGAATCGTTCCTTAAAAATTACGATATATACTTTTTTTACTAAATTTTTTTTCTACCTACAATATAATATTTAAATAGACATTTTATAAGAAGAAATGAAATATAGCCTATGAAAACTCGTACGCTATAAAGCCCAATATAACCAACTTAAAACTTAATTATTTTCATGCAATTCCAGCTTTTGTGGATTGTTCAGTGACGTTGCTGGCAGGTGGAAAATACAAGTGCTACAAAAATTTCTTGAAGGAAGCCCCTTATTGTGAAATATCTTGTGCGCATTATGAAGACAAGCCTGCAATCCCCAACGCAGTTTATCGTTGCGACATAAATGGGAAGTGGACACCGGAGTTGCCCTTCTGTGCTAAGCACGGCAGCGGTAAGAACAGTTCAGGAATATTAAGTCTCATACTACTTTTATGGCGAGATATTTGGTCCAAAATCTTGTTTTCATTGAATGTGTAAGAAACTTTTATTTCAGCTCGGATTTTATCAAAAAAGATACGCAAGTATTTTGAGAATAAGAATGTGTCATGTTTTCTTTTTAAAAATAATATAAAGCAGATCTTAACCGTTCAAATTATAGTTTTATATCTATGAAATTGCTAGTATCTGTATGAATGAATTTCTGTAACATTTCAATTTTAGCATCCTTTTAAACCCGTAAAAGACGGCACTTGACGAAATTGGATTGAGCAGCTTGAGCGATAGTTAAAATTATAGTTGAAGTGGCAAAGTCGATAAATGTGATATGGTGACAATTGACATGTACAGAAAATGCGAAAATCTCTAGCTTATTTTTGGAAAACTAAGATACGTCTACTAGTCTCAGAAATGGTTGGTAGCTAAGAATATGACCCCGTTTTACCCGTTGAAAAAAATCCATTAAAAAAAATTACACAACATTTTTTTAAAAACTTTTTCTAGAAATTTAAAAAATTGTCACACATCACATTTATCCACTTGCCCTTTCAGTTTCCATGATCTAAAATTAAATTAAAGAATCACTTAGATTTGAAGTTATTTGCCGAGTATTTACGCAAAGAAAGAATTCTTCGCAAATAAATAAATAATTAATTAAACGTGCAAGAACTATAAGTTCTAATTTGTTTCAAGTAAGTAAAGGCTTTGAAAAAGCATCTGAACAAAGCATCTATAAAAAAGAAAGAAAGAAAAAAAAAAGAGGTAGTATATATTTAACTTTTAACTGAAGGATTTGTGTTTAATCTTATACGACAGAGGAGAGTAAATACATTTTGCACACAGTTGCTTTTTTCTGCAGATTAATAAACAGGTTATGGTTACGATGCAGAACTTAACAAAACACCCAAACATTTATATTGAGTCCATGTCACAAAAAGGTTTTTCTTTATCTTGTAAACCATAAAAAAATTATCAACTTGAGAATATAATCGAATTATAATTCAGCAAACCTTACTTATTTGTTAGTTCCGGATATCGATATTATCTATTCGATTTTACATCGAGATTGATAACGTGAATTCAATGTGTATGATACTAACTAGGGAACCACACGCATGGTAAAATAATGGAAAATATAACAATAATATAAATAATAATAATAAAAATAATAACAATAATAATAATAATAATAATAAAAATAAAAATAATAATAACAATAATAATAATAAAAATAATAATAATAATAATAATAATAATAATAATAATAATAATAATAATAATAATAATAATAATAATAATAATAATAATAAAAAAAATAATAATAATAATAATAATAATAATAATAATAATAATAATAATAATAACAGTAATAATAAAAGGTAGCAAACCAAAGAGCATAGTGAAACTTTTTTTGACGCATAAATTATTCACGCTCTTCCTCATGCTATATAAAATATTTTTGGAAAAAAAAAATAGAACCGACTTCAGTTGGAAATTGCTCTAAAAAGTAAAAAATATTTTTTTTCTTTGAACATCATCGAAACTACTTTTAAATATAAGTTTTTGAAGTCGGCGCAAAAACAATGTATAGAATCATACGCAACTACAATTCAACTATATAAATTTTAATGGATCCAGGTTCTTTAAGAGCATTCGCATACATTTCATTCATTACCACACATTCGTGTAATGGTACAAATATTCTGCTTTTAATTTTCAATGGTTTCTCTGAAAAATGTTGGCAAAATATGGTTAAATATCATTTTACCTATCGTCAAAACTTTCGATCTCATTCCATCAGGAACTTCAACCCGACGCGTTTAACCACTTGCCCATCGGGTCGCTGATTGAAGTAAGAATTTACGATAGCGCATATTGTTTTAAATAACATGAAATTTTAGTTTTTCGATCATAACTTTTTTTCTAGTGAACAATTATCGTCATATGAATACATGGTACCTAAGTTAACCATCTCCTATCGATTTAAAAAAAATCGTCCAAATCGGTTCAGTAGATGAGATGTTATGTGCGAACAAAAAAAAAACATACGCTTTGAATTGAGAACCTCCTCTTTTTTTGAAGTCGGTTAAAAATTGAAAGTAAAAGTAAGTAATTTGAATTGTGGGGGAAGGGGTTAGAGTAAGACTTGGAAAATTGGTGCAAGTTTTTCCATTTCATGGAAAATAATTTTCAACTAAAGTGTACTCTTTAGCTTTTTTCAAACACCACAAATCAAAATCTTATTTTTTAAAAATTTGTGTCATTTTAATGGTCGTTTATACCCCCAACCCCTCCCTCGCAGTGCAAAAAAACATTACACAGCAGATTTTGCCTAATAACTCAACACTCGTGGTGTTTGATACATTTTATTTGTTTGTAATGATGTTTTTTGGTCACAACCAATATGAAACTCACAAAAAATAGTTACTTTAATTTTTAACATATATTTATCATCTTCAGAACTTTTGACTTAATTTTACCTTGAATTTGACGTAAATGCAAGGTATAAAATGCAGAATTTTATAAAGGTACAAAAATGAACATAATATAATTGATTGTGTATATAATTTTTGAAAAAATAATATAAGTGCCGCAAATCAAAAACCATTTATTGCCACAATCGATTCAAAGCCCCCAAAAATGGCGCAAACGTCCGAAGAAAATTCTACAGCATCGAAGGACCCCATTGCCAATTTTAACAAAGATCCGACCAAAACTGTCATTTTGTACCATAAAAAAATATGGGGCACATTCCCATGGGAGGATGTACCTGCATAAGCACATTGCAATCATTAATATCATTTAAAAAAAAAAAAACATGCAGCTGTTCGAAAAAATCCTTGTAGACCTGGACTCGATCTCATTCCATCAAGAACGTCAACCTGACGCGCATAACCACTTGACCATCGGTTCGCTCATTGAAGCAAGGATTTACGATAGCACATATTGTTTTAAATGACATGAAATGTTAGTTTTTCGATCATAACTTTTTTTCTAGTGAACAAATATCGTCATATGAGTACATGGTACCTAAGTTACACCATCTCCTATCGATTAAAAAAAAATCGTCCAAATCGGTTCAGTAAATCAGATGTTATGTGCGAACAAAACAAAAAATAAAAAGTATACGTTTTGAATTGAGAACCTCCTCCTTTTTCGAAGTCGGTTAAAAATATAAAGTCTTCAAACCTGTCAAAATTAAAAAAAAAAAAAAAAGTCACCGAAACACGCTAAATTTGGTGACTTTTGCTAAAATTTAGAAATTCTTTAGGACCTCATATTATGATAAAGGGGACACGAGGGCAAGTAGTTTGCACTTTGCTCATCATAAAACATATTTTACTTTTCTCTTTCTGAAATTTCTCTAATGTTGTTAAAATGGGGTCTGTAAATAAAGTCAATATTTAAGCATCGCTGAAAATAATAACGGTACACGAGAGAAAAAAATAGAATACATTAAATTTATTAAAATTTCTTTATTATTTTAATGTAATAAATATGCATCATTGCAGCATACCGTAATGCATCATTAAAAAGCCAATTTGTTGCACATTTTATTTTATTTAGTTAATTATAATTTCTTGACACCATTTAAAGTAACAAAACTTTTGGGGCTGTTGACGTAATTTTCCGACCAAATGAAATATTTGCATTGCACCCTTTTATCATGAGAAGACTCCTCGGTCCAACGTGACCGCCTGGATGGTTAGAACCCAAGAGCTAAAGAGATAAAGGCGAGCGCGTAACTTCTCGTCTAGTTGTGCACTCACACAGAGAGTCAATTTATACATGGACTTGCGGTTTGAAATCAAGTCTTAGTCAAGCATATAATACAGATATGAGATGGTTGCATATAAGGAAAGTTTAAATGCAAGGAGCTATTACCCAGGACGCATACAAGGGAGAGCAATGGAGGCAATTGCCCCTATTGTAAGGGACCCTTTCCCCCTACACCGACGATTTTTCGATATTGAATGAAAAGAGAAAATGGGAAAAAAAAACTTAATTTTTGACTATTATTGATGGTGTTTTTGAAGGAGTGGGAGCTTTTCTCCTTGGAAATGTTGCGGAATGAAATTTAAAATTGAAAACAATTGCAGTAGATTGCTGGTGAGGTTGGGGACAAAAATGGATTTTCCCGCAGAGTTTTTCGAAATTGAAGTTCCAAAAAAAAAAAAAAAAAAAAACCCCAGCAATTTGAGATTATCTTCGATGATTCTAGGAGAATAATTGTTCGAGGTTCGCAACTACGGGGATTCTCGCCGCAATAATTTTTCGATATCGAAATTCAAAAAATCCAGTTTTATATGACCTTCGAATATAGCAGAGGAGGGTGGGGGGATGGCTCAACTAAAAGAACGTTTTGGAATAAAAGGTTACTACTACATTTGTATTCAACATGTGAAAACCAGGATATGCAGTAAAGGGTAAGTAATAAAAATCAACTCACTCCTCTAAAAAAGTTTCAGATTCGTCCTTAATATAAAGTATCAACTCTCAGAAAATA
This sequence comes from Uloborus plumipes, assembly GCA_038373865.1. Lineage (NCBI taxonomy): Eukaryota > Metazoa > Arthropoda > Arachnida > Araneae > Uloboridae > Uloborus > Uloborus plumipes. The sequence continues at coordinate 59,261 of JAXGGA010002149.1, read as the reverse complement.
TCTTTTGTACTTAAAATTTATGATTTGCACCTGTTAGGGTGTGACTATATATGGTCACACCCGCAACATAAACAAAATCATTATTTTTTTAATACAAAGATTTTTTTTAGAAAGCTGATACTTTGTACTATGATACGTAATAGTTCCTTATATTCAAATTCATAACCATTAAAAGTTGAAGTTTAAGTTTCGGGAACAAAGGACAACTATGCAACGTGATCCTGTTCTGCAAGTCCTTTATTTCATCAGCAGTTAGTCCTTAATGCATACTTCCAGCTGCGAAAATGTAAGCATAATACTCTTAATAGGAATCATAGCATATTTTGCATTAATTTTTCAATAGGAGTGAAAAATATATATCTTTTTTTTTTCTAGATAACCTATAATTAAAAAGTAATCTATTCCAATTTCATCATCTGCACGCTCTCTCAAAATTTTCAACTCAAAAATTTTCTGAGTTTTGACAGCAAATCTTTCAAATTTTTGGGGCGGCATTATTTTTCGATGGGGAATATTTCCTTAAATGTCATTTACAGGACCTGGGTGCCGTATAAAAAGTTAAACCTCGTATTTGTTCAGAATTGTTTTTTCCCTCGTTTCAAACTGTTAATATCTTAACTCTGCACCTTATTTTGATAGAAGTTGTAGGACGAACGGTTGCAAAAATAAAGATCTTGCGGGTTAAACGGGAACGTGCTGTTTACTTAAAAATGCACTACCTGTGGAAATCGATTGAACATCTTATAAATATGTGTTATTATATAGGGGAAAAAACTGGGATTACTTTTGTGATTTTGTATAAGGTTTTTTGCAACATAAATGGAAAATAGTGCAGCAGCTCAGTAAAGGAACACAACTAACTATGGGACAAAGCTTCTTGTTGGAGAATGAAGTTACTATTGCCCATTCATAAGCGGGAAAATCTTTTGAAACCTTAATTTTAATTAAACACTACAAACTGTTCACTCACTGATCAGATTTTCCTATACTGTAATCATTAAATAACGTAATAAAAGAAAATATTGCAAGAAGTTTCAAACACGTGTTTTTAGATTACAAGGAAACCCTTTTTCAATGCAAAAAATTGCGAACCTTTGGATGTTAAGTCTTTTGAGACTGTTTGGACGTAAAACCATCCTATTATTGGATGACTTTTCATTCAAAAGTTTAAATTTTTTTCTGAATGGAATAGGGGGTTTCTTCACTCCAAAACACGTGTCTGCAGCTTCTTTCAATATTTGTTCTTCTATTAAGTTGCTGTGTTGTAGATGCTTTATTGCAGCACAGCGGTACTTTTTCATTTCGTACTCTATACTTTCTTAAATCGAATGTAAAAGATATTTTATTAGTTGCTTTTGTATCTATCTTTTGTAATTATAGTCATTTAAAGAGTTTTCAAAACTACATCGTTACTGCAAAGCAACTCGACTGAACAAAAGCTATTACATTGTTGAAAGAAAGTTCTCCTTAAAATTAAATCATCATTTAATGTAATTTTTCGGTAAGAAAATACCAGAACAATTTCGTTTTCATGTTTGACAATGGCAACTGAATGCTTTTCCATAATACTAATGATGCTTGTAATAGCGTTTATTTGCTTTAAAGAAAAATAATGTTCCCTAAATTTTACGTTAAGGAGAATATTTCCAGAATTATCTCATTCTTCTAGTATATTCTCGGATCACATCTCTAATCGTTATCTGGTTTGAGTTATTTCGAAAGTCCCCTTCGGAGCTTATTTAGCTTTTCTTTGGATCCTTTTTAAATCAATCATTTTTAGTTTGAATGCAGTTTTTTAAAAATGTAATGAAATGTGTTTTGTTAATGCTTTAAACATCATAAATATGAAAATGTAGCAAAAAAGTCACACATTTATTTTCTTCTATTTAGGTCAAAGACTGGCTCGTCGTCCAGTGAATGTGATTTAAAACTGATGTATCCGAGAGCGTTTAAGAAGAAAATGCATAAACTAAAATGTTTTCAGTCTATTTAAAAAACATTGTCTAAATAAATAAAAAAAGGAAAAAGAGAAATAAATAAGTTGTATACGACTAAGGTCTCTGGTTTTGGTTGTCTCTGCAAGCTAAAAATTGGAAAAGAATTAATGATCTCTGCATTCGGCAATTAGTTATTCGTCCTGCTGCAAAAAGCAAAAGTAATTTACACAAATAGCATAAATGGCTAGAAATTAATTGAATTTTTGCAGAAATTCTTAAAAATGCGAATTTTTGAATAAGTCCCAATATTTTTGGTAATATAGTGAATACAATCATAGTAATTACAAAAAAATCATGTAATGAAGTGGACACTCAAATGAGCTTTGCATTAGAAACCATCCAGATTTCTAGAGGGGAGTGTATATCTTTTGCAAATGTTCTCTCAAGTCCGTATTTGAAGACCAAAAAAAAAAAAAAAAAAAACATCTTTCAAAACATTTTATTTTTTTCACACATTTCATTTTTGAAACATTTTTCACACATTTCATTTTTTGAAATATTTTTCACACACTATTATAAACAGTAGAATTCTTAATTTCTAATCAAATTTTCTAAATAAAGAATAAACAAGATATAAATAGCTTGCCATAACCATAATGAAAGGCTCATCAGTCACTAGCTTAAACCTATGAAGATAGCTACAAATATTTAGTTTCAATTTTCTTTTCTTAACTCAAAACGATACATTATTTTTACAGCAAAATTAAACAGAACATATAGGACATAGGAGAATTCTCTACCATATCACGAAGTTTTATGCGTAAAGTATTTTGAATTTATGGCTACGAGAATTTAAACTTGTCTTATCTCAGGATGATAAAATCAAAACATATACGAGCAATACCCCAAAGAGAAGGAATTTATAGATCATTCTACTGGAAAACATATTTTAAATAGTTTTGGATTTACGAAGAAAAATTGTAGAGATAAATTCGAGCGAATGCATTTGAAGCTTCAGTGATTCAGCGTCTGTAGCTTTCCTTTGTTACACTAGAACCTATTCTATATTGTAGTACAACAGATGTCCATAATCAATAAAAATAAAAAAAGGTATTTAACTCTTGAGACAATTCTTTAACATTTTCTCCCTACAAATAGAAAAATTGTGAAAGTATGCGAAAAAAGTAAGAATGCAAAAATGTAAACTGTAGGAGTAGATCATCTCTGTTCTAAAGCAACAGTGACGCAACTGTTAAAACTGAAAATCTCACAAGAGACCAAAAATAGGGGGGGGGGAATGAAATATTGACTGTGAAAATAAAATAAGGGACTGGAGAAAATAATGAAAGAAATGTGTATGTGTAGCACATATGCTTTATTTTTATATTAACAGAATCGGAATCAAACATTAATAATTTTTAACCCTAATTTTCAATCCTTCATCAATTACAATATCGTTCCTTCAAACTTCGCTCTAGCGGCCAAAAGTCCAAATTTAACTACGGCATTGTTCCAGCGTAAGCTTTAAGGCTTTACTCCATTTTCTATTCTTAAAAACTGAGCGTATCTCTCTATGTCATCCATACTTCACCCGAACGTCAATGAAGTCACCATCGAACCAGGTATCGATAGATTGATAGTTTTTCTGAAAACAAGTTTGACTATGTTCCATAATTCTACGATTTTGATTGGCGGATACATTAATTAAAAACGTTCTCCCCCCCCCTCATTTGCTACATCTCCCCCTCTCCTAATTGATTTTCCGCTCCTCTTGAATGTTAAACGCTGTTTTACTCATTTGGAGATGCAGAAGTTTGAAAAATGCATGTTTTGAGTGGAAGAAGAATATTTTCGGTGCGTTTTTAAATGGTGATTTTCCCATTGAGGGAAAAATGCGAGCGCGCGAGCCTTGGAAAGGTTCTAGCGAAAGTGGGTTAAGTTAGAGGGGAACCACGTTAAAAATTAATGTACTACTCATTAATTTGACGCCGCGTGCGGTAAGAAGAAAGCGAAACTCCAAAAGTGCACTGCCGAGTTTGAAAAAAAAAAAAAAAAAACTCTCTAGTGAAACAAAACTATTTGATGCTATAGAATATGTATCGAATTTAGTTTTTCAAAATGTTATGCTTTATTTTCCAATCAATTTTTAGCATTAAGGACCAGACTTTCTATTTGAATCACATTAAAACATTAAATGCAGCTAGTTATTTTGTCATATGTTTAAGCGTACAACAGGGGTGATTGTGAGTTCATGAAAAAATACCTGAAAGTTATAAAGAGAAAATGTGTGTATGTGGGAGGGGGAGGGGCTTTTTTTTTAAACCAAGGTCCCTATTACTTAAGCACACCTAATTTTATAATTATACATGTATAATAATTAATTGTCTTTCATAAACAAACAAGTAACATTTGTTTTCGAATATTTTCAAATAGTTTTTAGTGAAAATATTGTGCAAGCATTTAATTAAATTGTAAATGAGTAATAAAGTTACTTTTGATCTGGTGTCGTAAATTACCTCCAAAAAAATATTTTTAGGAGAAAGTAAAATTCTAGGAGAATTACTGTTTGTTTTTCGAAAATATTTATAAAGTGATGATAACTGCATTTGTTACTAAAAATCTACGATTTATCTAGATGCAGTACCTATAAATCTCCTAATCAATGCAATATGACCTGAGAGTCAAAGACTTTATATTTATTAATACTGAAGTGAAATACTATTTAAAGATATTATGTATGTGTTAAAAAACTTAAATAGGTGAAACAAAAATAAAATTTAGCCATAGATTCGGCAGTTAAGTTTTTGAAATTTGACACTTTTAAAGTTCATGACAGGAATGAGTCAAACTATGAACAGCTCAAAGTCAAAAAAGAGGAAAAAATGTGCGGCTCAATATTTGGATAAATTTTTTTAATATTATGCAAAATTTCCTCTTAATACGTAATGTGAAATCGAACGTAAAAACGGAAGATTGAAGGCTTTTTATTTATTTTTAAAACTTTTTTTTTCTCATTTCCTCTCTATCCTTTTATATCATACAAAACAATGCAGAAATTTTTAAAAATGGGCGGGGGGGGGGGGAGGATTTTAACTGAATTAGACCCTTGTATCTCGAGAAATGAATTCTCTAATTAATATTGCAAATAATTTTTACCATTATTTTGACTAAAATCTCGAATATTTTAGCTGAACTTTCTTAATTTTTACCTCCGACAACCGAAACTAATGTTTTTGGCAGCATGCCAAAAGAGAGAAAAAAGTTCGCCAATAATTGCATTTCATTCTTAAGGTTTCAATCCTGCTGCATCAAAAAACCTTTCCATTATTTTGGAAGTTGGAAGTAATTTCATTATCTACTACTTTAAATCAACTTGGTTTATGCTTTACTTTAACAATAAATGAAAACATATTTTTTTCTAAACATGATGCAACATTAACTTTTAGATCGCGGAAAGAAAGAAAAATAAAAAGAGCGGAAAATCGCGGATCCGCAAAAGATTTTCATCCCCGGTATGAAATTTTGTTTAAAACTCTAATTTTAATGATTAAATAAAAATAAAAAAAAATGCATTGGTTTGCCTTTCAACAAGGAATGGCAAGCATCGAAAATGAGAAGTATCTGATTCTTGCAGCGGATGTAAAGAGATTGCAATTTTCAAAATTAAGGCGTTAAAAGTATGAAAATGGCATATAATAAAATTCAAATAAACCTACTTCAGATTTATAAATAAAAACTCCATGAACATATTATTTTTACTACCCACATTATTGAAGCAAAAATAAAATTAAATCAGAGCTTCAATTTTAAAGTTTTTGACATTTTGATTTTCATAAAGGACACAGAATTTCGCTCGAAAATTTTAAATTTATGATATTTTAATTTCAATAAAAAGATATTTCATTTAATTGTCTGCTAGCTAAGGCTAATAAGCATAAAAAATGATAAAAAATCGATTTTTGTATCGGATGCAAATCGATTGCATTTTTTAAAATGAAGGCATCAAAATCACCAAAGGTGCAAATGAAATAATTTATTAAGTAAAAAAATAGAATGGCATCTTAACATTTCTATTAGATGAATATTATTAATAATTATCGATATAACCACCGAAAATTCGAAAAAGCAGAAAAAATACTGAATGTGGGAAGATAAAAGCATAATTAAAAATATTTAATTTCCGGTATTTTCGAACATGAAAATACCGGAATCGATCGTGAAAATACCGGAAATCCGGTAAAATACCGGAACACAATCACCCCTGGTACAATCTCATGAAAGGCAAATTGAAGAATAAAATTTCAATAAAATATTCCTCCATAGGAATAATTGAAGCTGACTAGGAAAAATAAATAAATTAACAAATTAAGTATCCATACCTTTAAACAGTACAAAATTAATGTTGTTTGCAGTAGCTTCTTTCGGGTAACAGATCTCAACAATCCGTATTTCACAATAAAAACATTTGCGCTTTGAATTCATTTCATTTTAGTTTAATTCTATTTATCTCGGACTTGCATCACTGTTAAGTCCACCACAGTTGGTATTTTGATTTTTATTAATAACTGTTTTCCTACGTCTTAGGCAGAGCCGGATTACTAAATAGGCAGAGTAGGCACCCGCCTAGGGGCCCCGAGCTTCTCAGGGGCCCCGTCCTTTGGACCTTTTTTTTTTTTTTTTTTAGGGAATTAGTTTACGCCGTTGAATCATTTAGGATACGATAAAAGTTACAGCTTGCAACCTCCCCTTCCTTTTGGAAACCTTGCAATTCAGTCTCACCTGCTCATGTGTCCGAAGAGTTTTGCAATGACGCAGAATCTTTGCCAAAATATTAAATTGAGAGTACCCCATATATTTTTCTTTACATTGAGGTTATTTGTTTAATCAGTGTTTACATTCCTACTGTTTTGAGTTAATTCATAAAAATAAGTTATACTAAGCTGTGGGACATCCTTTTGCTGTTAAACACTATTTTTTTAATATTATTTTTTATTTTACTTTTCCTTTATATAGTTACAACAGCGAGTCTTTTAGTTTTTAAACTATAAATTTATTGTTTAACAGCTTAATTAAAGACTAAAGATTCCAATTGCTTAAACATTTCAATTTTACAAGTAGAGGAATGAGATATTTATCTGTATATACTTTTTGTAATATTTATCTGTACTACATAAAGACGATTCCTAAGGTATTCGTCTTAAATGTAATTACAGGATCTTGTGTTCATATATGAAAAAGAGAATTCTTAGAATTTTCTTTATATTATTAAAAAATGAACCAAGAATTTGCTATTTCGAAGCATAGCTTTTTCATATTTATCTGTAAATAGTATAACAAATTATTCTGAAGAAATGTCACGTCTGGTTTGCTTCAGTAATGCATATGTATTTGTGTAACATTAACTTTTTGTTAATTTTTACTGCTTGCAAATACACTTTTTACCGAAAAATGTTTGTTTTGTATTTTAGGCGAAATGTTCAAATTTCAATTAAAGTTCAATATTTAACCACATTTTAGTAATAATGTGATTATTAAGAAAAACTCTAGTGGTTACTCACTAAAATAATAAATCTTAGTTAGTAAGAAAATTATGCAATTGGTCAGTAAAACTGTATTTAAAAAAAAGTCCTAAGCACAATAAAACGCTTTGGTGCAACATTATTTGATGCAATTTGCAATGCGACTTAAGTGAATGTGTGTACTTAAGCTTAATTCAGATTCAACATTGAAAAAATAGTATTATTGTGCGAAGTATGATCAGTTAATCAAAACAATTACATAAAGCAATTAATTAATTAATCATAATTATTATTAATTCACTTATAATAATTATTAGTTCATTTACAAAATTATGATTAATATAAATTATTGACGATATTAATATTACACGTGATTAGTAAATTTCAAATGGGAGGGGCCCCGTCTCTTGTCCTGCCTATGGGCCCCCAAATCTTTAATCTGGCCCTGGTCTTAGGGTAAAAAACAAAAAAGAGGAACATATAAAGAACCTGCACAGCACAATCTTCTCAACTTTCTGGTACAAAAAAAATTTTTTAGTAATGCTAGTGAGTTTAGTTAGTGGTTACTTTGTTAAAAAGATTAGAAGCTCCCCGAAAGGCGCTTATGTTGATGAATTGTTTGAACAAAACGAGTAAAGTATCTAAATCAAAGTTTTTTTTTTTTTTTTTTTTTGTACACGTTCTTCATAAAGAGCTTTGAAAAACAAAATTCGTTAGAAGTAAAACCGCCCTTTTGAAATCTATATTTGCCTTGAATTTCCCCAAAGGTTCTGATGTTAAAACTACTTGAAATCTTCAAAATTGAATGTAACATTTTTCAAATTAAGCTAGTATGTTGTGGACGTCACGTAACTTTATTCTACATCTATCTTATGAATTCTCTTATATATCATAAACTGCTCATGTAATCGCTACTAAAAACTTCTCATATTCAAAAAAACAGGAATATTGATGGTTTGGAAAAGGCGATCTTAATTCATTGGCATTAAACTTTTGGCACCAATGACTGTGCTCTAGCATATAATCAGTATTTTCTTAATAGTCTAAGACTACAAATGTATCTGACATACATTTTTCTCATTTAATTCTGATTTCTAAAATATTTCAAAACAAAAGTTTTTTAAAATTGGAGTTCACCTAAAGGTATAAAGAGGGGACAGGTTGTTGAAACGGTTGAAAACTGAACGAAAAATCCTTCAGAGTTCAAATACACTGGCGGAAAAAAAAATCCCAACACCAAGAAAGACTTGTGTTAGATAAACGAAATTTGGTAGGCGTGTTTATACAACTGAAAGATGACATCGATTGAAATTTCGTGTTCCGCGCATAAATGTGGCGCAGCTGGAGTCATTCAGAACATGCAAATAAAGCTTGTTTTAAAAGCGTGTTGTGAAGCTCGTGTGTATTATTTTTCCATGAAATTTGACGAATTGCATTCATGTTAGCCAGGAATACCTTTAAGAAGACGAAGAAGCCATTATCAACAGCTCACCGAGTTTAAACGAGGTCGTATAATGTGACTACGAGAAGGTGGATTTTTATTTCGCGATATTGCAGAAAGACTTGAGTGGGAATGTTTCCACCATGCATGATTATTGGAAGCTATGGGCAAGGGATGGTACTACCTCAAGAAGATAGAGTTCCGAGCTGCCACGTGGCACGACTGAGAAGGAAGATCGTAGAATCTTGCGTACGGCTGTGGCGCATCGTACTGCATCTGAGGCTGACATTCGAGCTGCAGTTGGTACCGTCTTGACCCAAGGAAAGGTAAGAAACTGTTTACTTCAAGGACAGCTCCGAGTCAGGCAGCCTGTAGCCGGTATTCCATTGACTGCAAACCATTGCCTCTTCCGACGGCAGTGGTGCCACGACAGAGCTCACTGGAGGTCGGAGTGGAGATCTGTTGTAACTTTTGATGAAAACAGATTCTGAATTAGTGCCAGTGGTGGCTGTATATTGGTCAGAAGGAGGCCAGGGGACCGCCTACATCCAAGCGGTTTACGGCCTAGACACATGGGACTCACACCTGGAGTTATGGTCTCTGGAGCAATTTCCTACGACAGCAGGGGCATTCTTGTGGTTATCCCAAACTCACTGACTGAAAATTTTTCGTCAGTCTTTTAAATGAACCAGTAGTACAGCCCTTTATAAGTAGCGTTCAATGGGCGTTCTCCAAATGGATAACGCTCGCCCTCACATCGCTGCTGTAACGCAATGTGCTCTACAGAGTGCTGACATGTTACCATGACCTGCAAATTCACCAGATCTGTCTCCAATTGATAACGTATGGGATATCATGGGATGGCACCTCGAGCATCATCCACAGTCAGCAATGACGGCCCTAGTATTGACACAGCAAGTGCAACAAGCATGAAACTCCATACCACAAAGTGACATTCGGCACCTGTATGACATAATGCATGGACGCTGCAGGCTTGCCTTCAAAATTCTGGAGGTTACACCCTCTATTAAATTAACATAATTTCACATTTGCACAGCATTTTCTTGAGCTTAAATTAGCCAGTGATCTTGTGCATTTAATCAATTAAACATGTTAACTAGACAATTGCATTACCCAAATTTCACAACTCTACGGCAATTTTTTCTTGGTGTTGGGATTTTTTTTCCCGCCAGTGTACTAGAATGATGTTTCAAATAAAAAAAAGTTTTTTTTTTTAAATCGGATTGTTTAAACTCAAAAGTTATCAGGAAGGACAGACAGATTAATAGACCCGGACATGAAAGTAATGCAATGCCTTCCAAATGAGCATATTGTCATTTGAAATGTCTGGTCTCCCTCTCCGAACTCTAGTTCATGTGGAAAAAATGCCTTCCGTGAGCAATAAAGGCGAAAGATTAAAGAGGAAAGTTAGGAAAAATGCTTATTTTTTAAAGAAAATACATTAAATTTTTTACATTTCAGGAAAAATTCGGTGCATAAGTGAACTATTTATCTTTAGAGCGACGAATAAACGAATGATACTTTCATTAATTTGCTATGGATTGTGTTGGGACCATTTAAAATCGTTGTATAAGTAAAAAAGACTCATAAATGAGGCGGCGCATAAGTGAGAGTTCACTGTACATTAGTGAACTAAAGCAATTAGAACTATATCATCCTCATTATTCCTAACAACATGATTGATAGGCGAGTATCAAGAATTCAGTAAAGGACTTTACAGTGGTAACAAGCATCTGAGAACCCAAACTGCAACTGCAACCAGGAAGTATGTGTAGAGTTCACGAAAAATAAGTTCTAGGGTTTCAAATTTGGAAAGGGTAATATCTATAGAAGGCTCACAGTCGAAGATTTAGTTTTCAGTTTGAATCATAAAAATGAATGTACTGATTCTGGAGGAGCCGCTAAAGAAAAAAGGAACACTTGTAGAAGCGTCCAAGTTAGATGCAAAATATTCCTGAACAGTCGAAAGTGTTGGAGGTAAGTTTTGGAAAATATGATTAATGTAGTGTAAATTTTAAATCATTTATAGACCAGTTTCAAGCATTTTAACTTCTATAATCAGGATTTTTGAATATGAAACATTAGGGTATTTTCGTGAGCGGATTGGGAAAATGGGAAATTTTAGATAGTCTATTTGAAGACGGCGGTACCAATTTAGACAAAATATTAAAAATTGCTTCAGCAATGGAAAAAGCAAACAAAAGTACTACAGAATTAATTGGTAGGAGAATGAGAATTTAGGAGAATGGGAATTTATAAAATTAACGCTAGAAGAGAAAAGAGCCAATATCAGAAAAAGAACCCAAAAAGATCAAAATAAAAGAAAATGCTCCCCTTGCAAAGGAACAAATCATTCAAAGAATAAATGTCTTCATTGGCTATTTAGAAAAAATATCTTTTTCAGTTTTCTACTAAAACAAATGAAGTTAATAAGCTTATGTTACAAAACCAGGTTGAAGTAGAAATTGTTTCTACAATTGAAAATATGTCTGCCTTTTGTATTAGCATCTAACATCACACAATCTTATTGCTTTTATTTTACAATCACAAGACAATTATATAATTTCTTCATACACTGCAGGAAATGGAACACTGGGCACAGTTTGGCTTCTTTCATCATCCATCTCCATTTAGTTGGATCCATGTTCCCCAGTAAAATAGTAAAACATAAAGATAAAAAGAAAACATGTTCTCTTCTCCATAAGTGGTAACTTATTAGCCATGTAATACTAAAACAATTCTCTCTTAAAACAGTTTCATTAAATTTTATCAAAACAAGGACCAAAATCAGCAAGAAAAATATAACAAGAAATTTTATTAGCCATAAATTCTATTAAACATACAAAAAATCTCACAGATAACAATTTAACAAATTTAACAAGGTAACAAGAAAGGTATTACACAGAAAAATACACAGTAACAGCAACCAGTTAGCTAGAATTGGTCATACACAGCGGTTCCAAGTAATTGGTATCACACCGTATATTAAAATAAATTGTTATTTAATGAGTATTTCCAAAAGTTGCTTCATTCATTAACACAACAGTTGTATAATTCACCCAATATGAAATGACCTATTTATAGTGGACATAGTAAAGGTTTTCCTTCCAAGCCTGCAAGAATGTTCTTGGCAGTCAAAAGCGCCATAGTTGTCCTTGTTTCTATAGTAGCACTTCCAATGTGGGGTAGCAAAACTAAAAAAGTATAGATTTTAATCCATAATGTTGTGTGATAAATTTAAAAAAAAAAAAAAAAAAAAAAACACTAAGTAATGTTTTCACAAAAAACAATGCCAAAGAAAAGTTATGTACAAGATGAATATGCGCCATTCCACGAAGTACTGCCATTTTTGTCAAGCACATGACAGCTGATATACTTCATGAGAAAGTAATAACCTGTGAAGTGTAAGGAACACAATTCTTTGATTAGCCTTTAAGAACCGGGCGGTACACATGCTGTACCGCAAGTCTTTTTTCCTTTGAGGAAGGGGTTAAAATCTTCGCTTCTACCCTTTGGAGCAGGGAATTTTCCAAGATTTCATACTCCCTTACTGGGGGATTATGGATTTGTATTTGAGCTGCGAAGTCATAAAACCTAAGTACTTGCCGTTGAACCATCCCATTTTCAGAGGAAAAGGGACCTGCGGTTCATCAGTTGTACAGCCCATCTCAAAAGGAAAACTTCAATACGAATAGCCTGGATCCAAAAGATAAAGAAATCACACATACAATTGTGATTTCTTAGGCAACAAAATTTTGTTCATTACTGGTATATATAAATAACATGACAAAGTGCAGCTAATAGTAATTGACAGGGATAATAAAGGGAACAACTAAACACACATCTTTTATTAAGATGCCATTATGTATGACAAAATATACACTGTTGGAGTCAGTGGCGTACATAGCGCCCCCGCAACCCCCGCGGCGCGGGGGGGCGCAAGACGATTGAGGGCGCTCGATCCAGAAAAATAGCACTGTGAGTTACACGGAGAAAATTTTTTTTTTTAAATTTTAATAGGGGGCAGGGGCGCACTTATAAATCTTGCGGGGGAGCGCATCTTAGTCTATGTACGCTACTGGTTGGAGTACTTACCACAATTACAGTTATGAGACGTTGAGACCAAAACACTTAAAACAAAGAAGACAGAAATATCAAAATGATTCACGGAGGAATGCATTACAATTACAGATATAAATTCCTTTTTAGTCAAATGTATCAACTGTTTTATGCAAGGAATTTTTTTTCTTTTAGTGTGGAATAGCTCACTCACTATTCACAAAACAAAAACCAAGCACTTTCAAGAGCTCAAGAATTGTAGGAAGAATGAAATTAATAGAACCAAATTCAATATGTTACTTTAGCTTCTGACTTGTAAGTTACCTTCAAAGTCAGAACGGTGCACATAAGTTTATTTGCAGTATTTTTATTGTTAATAAATTAACAACACATTTAACATCATAAGAAATTTTAGTTTGTAAGTTTAATATATTTATATACTAAAGCTAGTGTTCTAGTTTAAATAATATTTGAGTAAATTTGTCTATTTTTATTGATTTGATATCTCGACTGATGAATATTTGTTAAGGATAAACAGCTCAATTTAGATTACTTCTGCCTTGATACAAAAATTCAAATTTTATATTAATTGCCAGTGGCCTGTAGACACTTTTAGCTTAGTTGCCACTTTATATAGGACTTTTCGTTACAAAAACAAAAAGGCAATACACGAAAAGATCAGTTTCATAAGAATATATTGTTGTGTGAGAACTGCATTTTTTATTCATTTGCATTTCTTTCTCTCTCCCACTCCACCTCCAAAGCGAATTCGAACTTTTTGAACATGCTTACACTTTATAGTTCTTTAGGAGTTGGGCGAGGAGAGTAAACAAAAAATGGCTTTTCTTATCCATATATACGATATAGAATACTTTGTAAGAGCAAAAGGAATCAATTTTTTATTACAAACTCAATAACAAAAAATAGAGAAATGATTAGTTTTGGAAAACAATTATTCAAGTAATAATTATACCTGCAGCGGTTGGGTTTTAAAAAGAGGGCAGCTGAATGTACAGTAACATTATATTGTGCTTTTCCGGGGACAAAGAAAAAGCACGATACATCCGATAGCGCGATATAAACGAGGGCATTTAAAATAGTTCCTCCTCTAACATACAAGTAAATTATACATTAGCATGCAGAAAAATTAATTTATTCGTGCATTAGAGCTTTTTTTGTTCCAATTAGTGAGGAAATTAAATTTATCACAATTATTGGCATATTATGTATAAAAAGGTGTGAGAGAACTCGCGGCTTTCCTGTTGTGTGGTGAGCTTTTTGACCTGTGGAAGAGGCTCCATTGTATCATTGAAATAGTTATATGCTGCATTTTCTTGTTAATTTATGCTTCATTTATGTTGGTTTTTCTCTTCTATCATACTTACCCCATGTATTAAAATGTAAACAAGATTGAAATTTAAGTAAACTTTCAACTATAGAAAGGTGCAAACATGAAACAGCGAATGAAGATCGACTTTCTCATGAGATTAGAGTGACAATACCCTCTTAATTCTCAATAGACTGTCTAATTCCTTCGATTTGCTGTAGAAAAGATGCTGCAGCGCATCCCAGGGCAGTAGAAATGGCCAAGTGTGCTTCCAGTTCTATCCTTCTGTGATGCAAATTCTGATTTGTGCAACCAAGCACTAATCGTTTTTGTTCTAAAAGGTTGTTGGATAAGAGGTGCTTTCTGTCCTTCACTCATTGTAAAAGTCTTCGAATCGATACAAAAGGAAAAGTAGGAAATAGTTTCCAAAATATCTTAAACTGAAATACAGTCGACGCTCGATATAACGACCATTTTTGTTCTATAAAAATGGTCCTTTATAACAAGTGGTCTCTATAAGAGGTAGAAAAGGGTTATAGGGGTAGTTTATTAAAAGAAAGTTGGGACTTTTCAAACTGGTCGTTATAATGGGAAGGTCTTTATAATGTGTGGTCGTTATAACGAGCGTGGACTGTATTCTGCTAGTATAAACGTTTGGGTGACAGGAATTGTCGCTTTTTTTTACAGAATTCAGAAGAATTGTTTTGACCAAAGCATTCAAACATTGACCAAAGAAAGAAGAAAGAGAGCTTTACTGAGTAGCACCACATGTTTTCAGAAATGGTTCAAACTTCAAGGTTTTTTTAAAAAATATGCTTTAATATCTCGAGAGACACAAGAAAAGCGCGATAAATTCGAATGAGAGATATAACGAGGTGCGATACAACGAGGGGTTACTGTATCTTAAATTTGTTGCCAAAGTAAGATGTTTAGTCACCAGATGGCAAGTGATAATTTGCGGAGTTACTTATGCTGTGTACTTCAATTCAAAAAGCATACATTTTATAAAAGACAAATTTTCTATTAAAGCATACCACAATTTTGCAGTTTAGTCAATTTATGATCAGTTGGCAAAGGCTCAGGATCCATAACATCTAACCCAGCAGCATGAATCACACCAGTAGTAAGGGCTTCATATAAATCATCATGATTAACTAGTGCACCCCTAAGAAAACAAAAAAGAAAAGCAAAGATCTAATAGTAATTGTTTTTGACACACACATGAAGAGCAACATTTTTCAAAAGCAAACAATTTCAAATGTACACTGCAAATCCATATTACAAGATTGAAAGGATTACTCCTTAAACACAGAGAAACTGATTATCTGAAAAATAGTTTTTTACTTGGTCCATTGCTATACATTGAAGGCAAATATAAGTAAATAGACATGCTTTTAAGCTTTTCCAATCATAATTTCACAACACTGAAAAAACTGCAGAAAAAATGGTCACAGCATTTAAAACGGCATTCTTGACATTCTTGTGCATGCTTTGCTTTCTGTGTTATGAGTAACGCCAGGAAGTTGTAACTGCTCATTTTTTTTGCAAAAAAAAAAAAAACTATTTGTATGTGTTTTGCTTACATTTCATACATTTCTACTAGTGCTGTAGTCTTAATGCTAATAAATATTGATTAGTAGTACATTATTTACACAACTTATATTAAAATTGGAATCATTATATTACAATTCGGATTTTACAATTTTATTTTGTAAAACTAGGCTTAACTGCTGAAAATGCATGGATAATGTCCGACCACAAATAAGATAGAAAGGCTAACATCCGGAAATGGGAGCATCTATTATTTTTTAGGGATGCCAGCTTTTGCAGATGTGGGTTAGCCTCTAAATAAGACAGCATCATATTAAAATGAACATGATCATCAAATTTTTACTTTCCCCCTGAGGCAGATTTACTCGTCTTTCCTGGAAGTTTGCCGATTCCACATCATCCATGGTCAAACAGTAGATAGCAACACTCCATTTCATTGGTCACTTGATTGTTCTCACATTGGTCTTCAGGGGATTAATTGTCGAATCAGGTTAATTAAATTATAAAATCTATATCTATAAAAATGAGTGTATGTATATATACTTGTTCTCTATACAGATCCACAGTTTGCGTCGGATTTTCATCAAACTTGACACATAGGTTCCTTGATGCCCTAGAATTCTCATAGGCAGGGTCTTGAAATTTAAAAAAATCTAAAAAGCTCAAATTGAAATTTTTTGTCAAAAAATGACCCTTTTATAGGAATCTAGCCTATTTGTGTTGAAATCGAGATAGACCTTTTAGCATTAAAATTGATTCAGTTTAAGATTTTTAAAAGCATTTTCCAACAAAGATTACAATTAAACAATGAATTTTCATTTCAAGGCTCACCTAATACATTTTAGCATGAAATGAGTTAAAAACAATTATAATTCTGGTATGGTGGATACCATATTATGGTAAGTGGTTTTACATTGCTGAAAAGAATTAATTAAAACTTACCAGAATCTCACTATTTAAACCAAGTTGAATTATATTATAATATGTGCATTCATAATGTGTTTAAACCTCTAAAATTATTACATATCATGCAATAGACAAATAATTACACATTGATCTAAATTACCTATTTTTATTTTAACAATTTAAAGCATACTATATAGATATTCAAATTAATAAAAAAAGTTGCAACTAAAATTTAATTAACATTAATGGCCATAAAAGAAAAAGTAAAAGGCGAATGGGTACCCATAAAAACATAGCACTTACGTGCTTCTGCTGCGTTAATGTCCGTCCATGATGTCACGTATATAAGATGGAATAGTCGAAATTAAGTCTTTTAGATGATTGAAAGTTCATTACAGTTCACTTTTATGCTATCATTTTCAACATTTGAAGACTATTTTGAAACACGTTGACACACTAATTTGGAGGCAATGTAGACACATTCTTCACAAATGGATGTGATTTCTTGAGTAATAAATACAGTGCAACATCTTCAAGCTATTACGTTGAGAAAAATCTTTAAAATGCTGAAAAAGCTGAGAAACTGAAGGCTGATCAATCAGGTTAAAAATACAAAGATTCTAGGGGCTGGGGCAACCCCCAGCCCCCAGCAAACGTAAAGACACACTAGCAAGCTCAAACAGCAAGCCTTAGCGCAAAGGGCAAGCGCCCCATAATTCTTCCAAAAAACGTGAACTAAAACTACCGCTCAGTTCCTGATTGGCTACAGGAGTTTGCCAAACCAGGAAGGAAGAATTCTTCCGGTGTAGTTGCGGTTAGCATTTTCAAGGCTGTGAGAAACAGGGTTGCGTTCGAATATGAAAACCAGTTGTGGCTGTTTAGCGTTAAGGGGATGCTATAAGGTTTTGCCTTGTAGCAAATTCATGTTCTCATTTGGCAAAAAATATGTATGATACAGAAAAATGAGGGGCTCCTACTGACATTTAATACTAATTTTTGCGAGCATTTTTTTAAACCTTCTTTCAGAAGAATTATGCAAAAAATATGGATTAAAAGCCTCATACATTTTCGCTTTTAGCTGGTAATATTTTTCTGTGAACTTTCCGTGATAATTAAGTTCTTTTGAGAGTTACCTAGAACCTTTTGTATAACCAAGGCTTCACTAGATAGCGTTTTATACAGGCTGCTTCATTACTCAAAACATCAATGGTAAAGATTTGCCCGCTAGAGAGCGCTGAATGGTGTGTTTGTTTACATTTATTAGCACGTTGTTTCTGCTGTAAAAAGTGATGTTCATCCTATCTTTAAGGGTTAAAAAATATTGATATAGTTTACTGAAGTGGAGTACAGAGTGAATTGATGCCGAAGGCCTTATTAGTACTGCTTTTTAGGGGAAATAAATTCCCTTTTCAGGTAAAGTTGGTCGCAACTCATGATTCAGTCATACGACATTCATTCATTGTTTACTTTCTTCGAATTAGCAACATATAGCAATGGCGTTCAATTTTGACATCTCTGCATTAATAAAATATACGCTTTTCTTCGCAGCCGATAAATAAAAATGTAGCAATGAAATAATATTGTTCTATTTACTATTTTGTTTCATTATTGTTGCTCACACGATCTTAATTGCTACGCAAAAGCTCAGATGTTCATTTTGATAGCGTTGACCCATCAGAGCGATAAATGGCGAATCTATTCGTAGAGACATTTCATTTTGATGCCCCAGAATGAAATGTACACTAATGAAGCGATGGTGTTCAACGGAAAGACGATTGACAACAAAACATATTAATTTCTTTAGTAAAAACGAAATGAGCATATATAATCGTTTGGTACTAAAGAGCAATACAAGTACGAAAAAAATAAACAAAACTACAATATTACGACGACCAAATGAAATTTTTTTTTTCATTTACACAACATTAAAAGGTAATGTTCTTTTTATGTTAAATTTCACACATTGATAATATTTCGATAATTGGGAATCTGGTGTGGTTGCCAAATTTTTGGCGATAATTACTTTATTTTGTTGCTCTTTAGTTTATGTTTGCGAAGGAAGTATTTCCCTCGCTCATAAATTGGACACAAAGATTTAACGCCTATAGGGAAAGATAACCAGACTTCCAATCACCGAAATCTTCCCTTTTTTGTTTCTAATTTCACACATACGTTTAATACTTGAAAGTAAAATAATGGGCCAACTGAAAAAAAAGCTGCGAAATAATGTGAGAATTCTTGTTAAAAAACTCGCCAAATCAACTTAAAAGCTCCATTAGCATGTAACATAATAAGTTTAATAAATATATCGAGCCATTATTATCATTGAAATTTAAATTAAAATGCAAAATAAGAGAAAAGAAGCTACCATGAAGACGATGCAAGCTTAAAATTTTAATCTTCGCTTAGGTGGTAAGAAAATACATCGCCAAGTTAAAAAACGTACCTATAACTGAAACGTACATACTACCAAGATCTCGGTTATTGAAATATTCTCAAAAGCTTTACGGAGAACAAATTCTTGATGTGCTTTTCAAGATATTAGTGCCATAGTCATTCCAAAATGTCCATTAAAATGTAAAAAAATCGCCAAATAAATTAATTTGACAATCTAAACTCATCAAAAGTTTTGATGGAACTATCGTTCCAAAATCGCGATTTATCGCTCTGCGGTGCCAGTGTCGTTTCATAGTTTAATTATAATTACAATCAATTAAAATGAAAAATAATTCGCTAACTAATTAAAACAAGCCGTTAAAATGCAGAATAAACCAGCAAATCGAACGAGCTATTAAATGACGTTAAAATATAATAAAATAGAATTGAATGCCAAATTGTAAAATTGTCGCCAACAAATTAAATTTTAATTTTGTCTTTTATTATCTGATTTGTTTATAATGTTAGTTACCACAAAATTTGATAGATGTCGCTAGGCGACATGCATCCGTTTTTATCCCAAAGATTTTGATGAAATGAAGCAGCCTGTATAAAACGCTATCTAGTGAAGCCTTGGTATAACCATGTGGACTGAATTCAAACAAATAAGAGATATGTTGCATTAATAAGCCCCGTGCAACGCCGGGTATAAAGCTAGTATATTGAATAAAATAAAATGAAGCATTGTTAGTATTTCAACTGTAAATTAAGTACAATTTGAATTTCCACAAAATGTTTCTGTTCATGTAAGGATGAAACCTTACTTCTCAGATGAATTCAATTTTTTTTGTTAAGATCTTAACCCGTGATCACTCGCGCTACTTTGCGTCACACGAGCACTCGCGCCGGGCCTCGCAGGCCCGGAGCGGTTTTTTCCAGAAAATTGAGTTTGTAAAGCAGAAAAATTATGTTTTGAACACTAAATTTTAATCACAAAGTCTGCAACCTCTTCATTTCATCTTTATAACTCAAATTGCTACCTTGAGTCACACGAGCACTCGCGCCGGGCCTCGCAGGCCCGAAGCGGTTTTTTTCAAGAAATTGAGTTTTAAAGCAGAAAAAATTGTGTTTTAAACACTAAATTTTAATCACAAAGTCTGCAACCTCTTCATTTCATCTTTATAACTCAAATTGCGAAGCATTTTGCAACCTCTTTCTTCGCGTTCTCAATGCAGAATGAGAAACGCGAGCACTCGCGCCGGGCCTCTGAGGCCCGAACCGATATTTTTTGGGGGAAAGAGGGTCTGTACATTCCTGAAAAACATGTGGTCAGTAAGAAGGTGACCCTGAACGCAGCTACTGTGGACCTCGTCCATTTCCGGTGAAGGAGTGATTTTTGGCAGCAAATTTAAATAATGACCGGGCCTGAGAGGCCCCGTGCGAGTGCTCGCGGGTTAAAATCAGTACCTTGTTTGATACGTTACTTATACAGCAAAAGAAACATCATACAATCATCAAGAGTTCAAGTCAGGGCTTATATTTTAATAAATAATATGAAGGAGCTTTATAATCTTTGAAACTCATCTTAATGAGTAAACAGTCTAAATTTTGTCAAATATGAAAAAAATTACCAAAAATTGGAAAGAAGTGCAGGGGCTGAGCTCCGATGCAACTTAAGCCTTGGTTCAGAGTCTATACATCTGAAGTCTTATAGGTAATATTTTCTTTGACAGTGTTCAAGAACTGAATATTCTATTTTTGATTGTTTATAAAGGGATATTGCTATTTTATCTCATAATCAAATCAAGAAAAGTATATTTTATTTCTAATTAAAATTATGATAGTATTAAAGTAGGTATAGGAGAAATCAAACATTTAAAGAAACGAAGAAATGCCAACCTGCTTGTGTTAATGAATATTGCATTCTTTTTCATTTTTTGAAACGCTTCTTTATTCATCATCCCTTTATTTTCAGGAGTGAGAGCACAACAGGCAACTACAAAATCAGATTGCTTCAAAAGTTCATCCAATGGAACAAATTTGGCATTCAATTTTTCCATAGCTGAAACAATAGCAATAATATTCAATGCATTTATCATGTTCTTTAAACATAAAGATGATAAATATTGGATTTAAAGTTCAGCATTAAACTAGCAATGCAAATGAATGAGTAAAAGAGGCAAAAAAAAAAAAAAAAAAAAAAAAAAAAACATTCAAAATTGCACTTTTTATTGCAACTGCTAGACTCTTACTGTTCAAACTTTACTATAATAGATCAAGTCTCAAAAAGGAAACTGTAGGAAACTGACATATTCTTTATTTATCAATTTAAAATATACATTTATCTCTTACTTAAAATTCCACTCTTTATTAATGCATTCCATTCATTTATATAACAAGTGTCAGCAGCTTTAACCTGATACAGATAATGTTAACTATGATTCACTGAGTCATATACTAATAGGGCACTTCACATTTATGTATTAAGAAAATCTTTCACAGAAATTGATTCAAACTACATTATGTGATGTTTCGTTTCGGTCAAGTTCAGGAGATAATATAATATTTTCCCATCTGTTTGAGTTTGTTATTACTATTATTTTTTAAAGTACTGTATTAAAAGAGAAACAAACTCTTAGATTGCTATTTATTCTGGCAAAAAAAAAAAAAAAAGAACTATAATGATTACTTTTACGTATGCTACATATGAATTAATTGTCTTTAGTTATTAGTTATTAAAACTAATAACTAAATGACTAAAGATCATTAAGTCATCATAGTTTTTTTACCATGCCTTATGTTATTATATGAGAGTGAAGTCACTAATTATATGAGCTATAACAATACTGATTTTATAATAGTACTCATTCATAAAATTAGAAGAACTTTTTGTGCTAATTACCTTCAATTTTGGCACGATTTCCAGAATACACAATATTCTTTACTTTAAAAGCTTTTAACCTTTCTGCAACACCAAAGCCTGAAATATATCACACATCAATTTAGTTAAAAACAATAGAAAGAGAGACAAAGACAAACACCCAGAAAATTTTGTTCAAATTGCCACGAAGAACTATAAAAATGTAAGAAATACTTTGAACAAAGAAATTTCAAAAATCTTTAAGAACTCCTTAACCAGATGTATCAACCAATAGTTTATGCAGATATCACAGTTCAGAAAAGTTATTTTAAAGAAATATCTTGATAATTGTAGCCTCTTTTGAAAATTTTGAGTAACAGTAAAATTGTTTCACTTCATAATAAGCATAGGTATTGTAATCTCAAAAGCAGCTTTTAAATACTACACAATCAAAAAGGGTTTTTTTCATATAAAGAGTCAATATGCCTTCTTCTTGCATTTTAAGGAATATTGCATAAAACTGAAACTGCTGCAAATACTTTTGATTGTTTCTGCACTAGTTTCAGGTAAAGCATTAAAATATTTTAAGAAAATTAAGTGCTGTATTTTCATTTGATACATTCATTAAATAGACGGCAACATTCAACTTTAATTATGAATACGTCTAACATTTTTTTTTCGATTCAACATAAATCAAGTACATCTTATGAACAAGGGGTCTTCACCAGTACATTGTTATTACATTTTCACAGCATTTTTAAATAATGCAGCATTTGAAATGAGTTAACAGTTTTTTTTTTTTTTGCATAAAGATGAATGCATGATTATTATATTGAAGAATACACTGATGGATAATGTGAGAAATCTAATCCTTAGTGTAAATATATAATATTTACATTGCTTTGCAATTGTTTAAATAAGTTGGTGTTTCATCATGAATTTTGTGCTAATTAAAAGTTTTTTTTACGCCAGATATAAATCTATGAATTTTTGCTCCACTGCCTAAAATCAACAAGGACCCCTGTCTGCCCACCATCTTGCAGGAAAACCAACAACTTATAGTTAATGTTTTATCAACCAGTATCAAGGGACCTTATCACTCTCAAGAGCGATGGCACCTAGCCCTCACAAGGTATAGAACACTTCTTAGAATCAATACCCCCTCTCGCCAAAAGACTGATCCATTAAAACAATACTCATACAAATTTCAATGGGGCCATCTATGCAGTGACCTCTTTCGTGTGTACTTCCGACTATATACATAGGGCACTTCAATAATATGCTATGTTAATATTATATAAAGAAAATGGAAGTAATTGCAAGAATTTTGTAAATTCCTTTACGAAACAGTTGATTAAGTGCACTCAAAACTAGGTGCCTTACTTTCTTCTGGATAATCTGGACAATCAATTCTTATTGACAGCTTAGGCACCTTCAAATATTTTTTTCAAAAATTAAAAATTCTGAATTATATAGCTGTTTGATAGTTCATCCATACTTTGCATATAAAAATGTGTATAGCTATTTAAATGTATAAACTTTATGTACAATTTAAAAGTTGTAAAAATTTTCACCATCAAAAACTAAATGGCAGTGCTTTTTTAAGGCCAACATTATGCATCAGTTAGTAGTTTTCTAATGTAGAAAATTACTTTGAAGTGAATAAACTCATGCATAAAAATATTAGTGCATGAGTGTTATATTATTTTGTTTTTTAGTTAAGACAATACAATCAGTCTAGAAGATAAAATGTACCTATTCTTCCAAGGCCAATAATTCCAACTGTACTTCCTTGAAGAGACTGTCCACACATCCAAAGTGGTCCCCAAGCACATTTAGCCCAACCACCACTGTAGAAAATGCTTAAAATGAAATTCTTGAAACTTCGAGAAAAAAGTAACTTTGCTTTACTTTTGTGTACGTTTTCAACATTTATGACGCATATTTAAGTCAGTGAAAAGCACAGAAATGTAGGTAGATTCTTTAACATTTTGAGTAAAATGAATACTAAACTCAAACTTTCACTGAAGTTTTACAACTTTCATGGCTACTATTATATACCATACCTTGACTCGTCTTCGAATTTTTCAAAGTGAGCCTCTCCCCATTTTCTTTCAAGCTTTTAGGTTAAATTAATAATTAAATTAAAAATTTATTGCAATAATAGTAATACCGGAGCAATTTATTTTGGGAGCAGCCAAATGCAGCAGGGTCATTCCACGTCAGTTCACCTGGCCATGTAACCCATGTCCTCCGATTTTGATAATATTTGGTGTATTTAATAGTTCTATGGTGGTAAGTAACCATATCACTTCTTCTGCCCATATGTGATCTGGTTTTTGTTTTACAGGCTGTCAACTTTTCAAAAAATTGCATTTTGTGTCAACTGCTAAGCCTAATCTGCATGTATACGTATTTCTTCAGTAAATTGTGACAGGTGCAGTAATCTTTCAATATCTATAAAAATTCTCAGATATGTCGATGAAGGTATGAGGATTTAAGAAAAAAATACTTGAAATTTATATAATGAAATTTTGTTTCAATAAAATTTGGATAAACTACGACAAGCATTTTTTTTTCTTGTGTAAAACATGAGTTTACTTAAGTGGATTTTTCATAAAGAGGCGGAAGTTCTATTTAATAATAGAAGCATTCGAAATAAACCTGAAGGTGCGTTCTATCATTGCAAAGAACAAAATTAGTGTTTTTTTTTTTTCGTTTTCTTGTTGCTATTGCACCATATACACATTTCAGTACCAAAATTTTTGAAAAAAAGTTCTAGTCATTTTCCTACCTTAAACTAAAATATTTTACGCTTAAAATAATACTTTATCTTGCTTTATTATCTTCTAAACGTATTACATTTAGTTTTCAGGATTTATAATTCTGCTGAATGGGTGGAAAAGAGACAGTATAGTAAAATTTTAGATGAAAGAATAATACTGAAAAATATGAGCTTCCGGTTTTTATCGGACAGTCTTTCAAGTGTATGATGTAAATTTAACTCATAATCTGTTTGATATTTTAACTTGTGACCTTCATCTAATTGGCGCATGCGTCAGGTCTCTTCTGATTTTATCAAAAAGAGAGTGATAGTGATAAGAGAGATAACGAATGTGAGGGGATTTTCTATGCTTTGTTTTTGTTTTCGTGGGTCCTTCCTAATTGGATGAAGGAAAATAAAATACAGACATTAGACTCTTCTCATGTAAAAGATAGTCTTGCTTCAAGACTTATATCATTCATACAAAATAAACTTGAAATTTTAACATCCTATGAAGAACAAATACAGAGTTTGCAATTCGCTCCTAGTGTGTAAAAGAAAACAGAGCTAATGAAATCTTTCCAAGTAAATGAGAATGCTGTACTTAACGCTAGAGTATCTTTTACAAGAGAAAATACTAACATGTTTTCTACAGCCAAGAAAGAGTAAGACGTTAAATGAAATGGCTACGTCAATCCACCAGTAGTAAGACTCTGGAAGATGTTACAATTTTCTTGAAAAGGAGATTGAGTACGCGTAAAATAAGATTTTGAATAATTCATGACCACATAACTTCAATAAGGAGTACTATTCAAAGTTAAAAGCCGTGACTAGCACCATTTGACGGTTTTTTTTTAAAGGGGTGACATCTGGATTTAAAAAATGCGCCATGAAAACATTTCTGATTAGTCTGATAGTATTTTATTTTCCTAGAACTGATAAGGGAGGGACCCACAGGAAAAAAAAACAAAGCATAGAGAATCCCCTCACATTTGTTAACTCTCTTGTCACTATCACTCTTATTTTAATAAAATCAGAAGAGACCTGAAGCATGTGCAAATTGAGGAAAGTCACGCGTTAAAATATTAAACATTATATGAGTTAAATTTACATCATACAATTGAAAGACTGTCCGATTTTTTCCAGAAGCTCATAGTTTTCAGTATTATTCTTTCTTCTAAAGTTTTACTATACTGTCTCTTCTCCACTCATTCAGCACAATTATAAATCCTGAAAACTAAATATAATACGTTTAGAAGATAATAAGGCAAGATAAAGTATTGTTTTAAGTATGAAATGTTTTAGTTTAAGGTAGGAAAACGACTACAACTTTTTAAAAAAAATTTTGGCACTGAAATGTGTATATGGTGCAATAGCAACAAGAAAATGAAAAAACCCACTAATTGTATTCTTTGCAATGATAGAAAACACCTTCAGGTTTATTTCGAATGCTTCCATGATAAAAAATAGGACCTCCACCTCTTTATGAAAAATCCACTTAAGTAAACTCATGTTTTGCACAAGAAAAAAAATGCTTGTCGTAGTTTATCCAAATTTTATTGAAACAAAATTTCATTGTATAAATTCCAAGTATTTTTTCTTAAATCCTCATACTTTCATCGACAGATCTGAGAATTTTTATAGATATTGAAAGATTACTGTGCCCGTCACAATTTACTGGCGATATACCTATACATGCAGATTAGGCTTAGCGGTTGACAGAAAATGCAAGTTTTTGAAAAGTTTGACGGCCTGTAAAACAAAAAATAGATCACATATGGGCAAAAGAATTCATATGGTTACTTACCACCATATAAATATTAAGTACACCAAATTTTATCAAAATCGGAGGACATGGGTTACAAAATCCCGTTTTCCTGGGTGATTTGAGATAGATTGACCCAGCAGTCACAAAAAGATGAATTGCATAAAAAAATCAAACAGAGCAAAACGACAAACCATTTAGCTGCCTAAAAGGTTAGTAAATAATAAATAAGTAAATACAAAAAAGAAAAAAAAGGGGTTTACAGCAGACCAGGATTTAAAACACAGCAGAGAAGAAGTGTTTGCAGTATTCATCAATTTTTAAACTTTAAGAGTATGAGAATATCAAAAAAACACAATTTTCAGTTCAATAAATTACTTATTATTAAAAACGAGCAAATATATTCAGTGTGAAGTTTTTTATTTGAACATTACCCCCCTCCCGCCGGTAGTCTCTATGTAAAATATTGCAAACGATATTATTGAAAAAAAGAAAAAAAAAACAATATTGTGAAAACAAGCACCACAAAATACAATAAGAATACAGACTGAATGAAGATGCTCAAAGAAAGAAACTAAGTTTTATCAGTCAACAGTTTTAAAAGGAGAGTGAACATAGTTGCCACATTTATCAAAAAAACTTTTAAATAATAATAATGAAACATACTTTGTCACTTGTTGGTTAGCTTCAAACAATCTTCTTGATGTAGCAAGCAACAGTGAAACAGTGAGTTCAGCAGTAGCATCAGTAAGAACATCAGGCGTGTTTCCAACTAAAATGCCTCTAAGTAGTAGAGTTCAAATTAGATTCTGTATGAAACTTACAGTGAAAACAAAAAGATGCAAAGTTGGTGAGATGATGTGGACTTATTAGATTTGTCCAACTTCATATATTTGCATCACTATTCTAAGAAATATCTGATGCTAAGTGATAAAATATGTGTCACAAAAAAAAGTAAACAGTAGATACATTTTAGGTTATTATCAAAGATGTGGGTAGCACAAGTTGCGTACTTTTATGAAGAGCATTTTAGAAATATATATGGGACATTAATTAAATCCCTGCATTTAAATAATATGATCCAAAATTTAACCTTTTGTAGGTGCCAAGGGTGTGTTTAATGAACTAACCATGAAAATATTTGTTTGTTCCAAACGGGGCTGCGTTTAGCTGCTAACCATTTACAGACCTAGTGCATTCCCCGAGAGCAGCACCCATTCTTTCATGTGGTACCACTATTGGAGGCAAGGGTGGATCCAGAACTTGTTCAAGAGAGGGGCGGTTGACTTTTATCACTTACTTTTTACTATTCATACTAGTTTGTAAATATTGATCACATAAGTTTCGGATTTCAATTTTGAAGCGTTTTCGAGGGAAAGTTCAAATTTCCTTCCTTAAACATCATTATAACTCGCCTAAGATTAAGTCTTTTTAGCTATAATGTTGAGAATGAACTGGGTGAGAGTCCCTCATCCCTTGTATCCACCCCTGATTGGCAGAATGCCATTGCCACGAGAATTTTGGCATCCAGTTTCCCCACTAGATGGAACACCCTATGCTCTACTTAATGCAAAACTGCAATAGGAATTTTGATTTTTCCAAGAGATACTCCATGCCAAATAAGTACTTGAGAGATATTTTACGTGCTGCATTATCATATGACATGGATGCTGTCGATTTTCTGCATCTTGAAAATCCAGTGACTGGAGTTGGGTTTGATCCCACGCTTTTTTTCGTGAGAGGTCAGCGCCTTAACTACTACACCACTCTGTCGGCACCCATGAAAATGTTGACTATTATTTAAACATTGTCATTACTTACTTAGATCAAATTCTTAGGATTTATGCTAAAATTTAAGAAGCAGTGAAATATGCTGATTTTCATATAACTTAAAATATTATGCCTTAGAGATGCTTAGACAATGATTTAACTAATTTGATTGTTTTTTCTAAAAAAAAAGTAATACAAATTAAGACATGCTTAAAATTTATGACTTGTAAATAGTTTCCAACAAGAAAAAATAAATTACAGCTAAACGGAATTGATCAGCAACTTTTTAAAATATGCCTGGAACTTTTTTAAATGTGCCTATTTCTTGGTGAAAGTTTCAAATATGAGAGCAGGTTAAAATGAAAAGTGATTCAAGTTTTCTAGTTACAACTACATTTAGACTGATTGCACAACATAATTCATCTTGATTTTTTTTAAGCCCATATTTTTTTATATTTCAATAATAATGAAAATGTAATTGCTACATGTGTAATATTTTCTTGTATTTATTACTTACATGTAGCATAAAAACGATAATCCCTGAGGTTGTTTCAAGGTGGCTTTATGAGATAGATATCATTAGTTCTTGTCTTTTCAACTCAGAAACTCAAAAACCCAGTATGCTTATCATACTTCTATTTTATTACATGAAGCATTTTAGATAACTACACTCAAGCTCATACATTAAAAATTTAACACTCAAGGGAAGAATTGCATTAGAGTATGATTTTCAAACAAAAATAACTTACATGTTTTTAATGCTGAACTAATTTATAAAAAGGCAATGAAAATACTTAAAAAGAGCAATGCTGTTTACATGATGTTGATTATTGATGTCAAGAAAATCATTTTTGTGATAAATCCACATTTAAATGCGCATCAAAACTGATTGGTCATTTGAAATTGCAGTTGGAGAAGTTTTTACCTGAAAGTCAAGTTTTAAAACCTGACGCAACAAGGAAGGGAGATATAAATTTGATGTGTCTGTCAATCTGTGTATCTGTCTGTGGCACCATACAGCCTAAACGGATGGGCCGAATTGAAAAATCAGGTTCAGGGATTACTTAAATTTTTAACTTAATCTTAGTACTTTTTTTATCTTAATATGATAGAGTCAATTAGAAAGTTACATTAATTACGTGGAAACAAAAACTGTGTTACATAGTGTTATTGAATTATCAATGAAATTGGGACTTGATTATTTAGAACCAAACATAAAATTGATTATTTGAAATGTATGTAAAGAAAAATAATGTTTGGAATACCAATTTTTACCTTTTTTTGCATTCTTTAAGATCAACATGATCATAGCCAGCAGACATAGTACCAATTACTTTTAAACTTGAGCCTAAAATTATAATAAGATTTTAATCATGAAACGAAATATTCTGTGATCTTTCATGCAAGGAAAAAAAGGAAATCATTCCTCTTTTACATTTTGAAGCATTTTTTATTTCAGTAATGAAAACACACATTTTTACGTAACACATTTGTAAATGTAAAATATGAATTTATTTACAGTTGTTTCAGACATTAATAGTCACCATAAAGACTAACCACATATGACATTAATAAAATATGCTAGAAAAAAACAAAATTGTTAAATATCATGTACTGTCGAGTCTCAAATATTCCTTTATCTCGAAGTTCTCATTAAATCCCAAACTCTTGCCAGTCCCTTGGGACTTTGAGTTATGGAGACTCGACTGTGCATCAAATCCAACTACATTATAGTAATTTAAATATATTATTTTTGGAAGGGGTCCATTATAGTGGATTGCTTGCTAAAGGTCTTTTGGGAACACTTCTAACTCCTTTTTTCCTTCCTCGTTTGCTGTGTTTCACATTTAATACTTATCAATTTATTATCGTTTACATTTTACAACATAAAAATTTTTTTTGGTTATTTAATCAATTATCAACTGCGTTAACATATTGTTTTTGTAAGGCAGTCAAAAAAAATGTTTCGAATATGAATTGTTTTTCTTGCTTGTTGCAGTCGAAAAATGCTATTTTATATTTTTATGTACATAATTTCTCTAACTCATGTTATTTTTAATTTATTTTAAAGTTTTCTCTGTAAAAAGATTTGCAAAAGCTGATCAATATCATGCGATCGCCCCCATAAATTATTCGATTAAGCTTGACTGACTGTGGGGAAAAATATAGTTCCGGGAGGTTGAATTTGATAAGCGGGGTATTCGTTACCTAATTAAGCAGGACACACAGTAGCTCCAGTTGTTTTAAAACTTTAAAATTAATTACAGTAGGAAAACAAAATATAATTGAAGGTCAAATAATGATCTCACTGGTGGCTAGATAAGTCAAAAAAAAAGTTATAGAATTAATTTATTTTTGAACGAAATAAACACTTTTTATTGGGTCCTGAAAAGTTTGATTAATGAGACTTTACCCTTTTCTAAAATAATGGATTCATATAATATCAATATTGTATTTTTCAGCAATCATATTTGACCAATAAATATTACCAGCAGCTTCGAAAATTTCTTGGTTCATCTTTTCGGTAATTAAGCAAAAAATTCCATTTTTTCCTTTGACTCTCTTAACTAATTCATCTCTTGGAATTGGACTTGGTTTTCCATAAAGTTCCACATCACATCTAAAAGTATTGATAAAAACTGTAGCAAAAAATTTTGAACATTACTTACATATATATAGTACACGTATAAATAGTAAATTTGAAATCTAAAATATATTCATCCTGTTCAACGACAAAGCCACTTTACTTTGTGTTGCTTAGAAGCCAGAAATCAATTTTTTAATCATATAATTTTGAAAGATCTAATACTTCAATAGCAAACACTAGCCTTGACCCCTTGACTGTCCTATGATTTCTCCATTCTCAGACTCTTTTCATTTTGTTTATTTAAACAAGAGTAATATTAAACAGAGAATTATTTTATTCTCAGTGACGTAACTAGGCCATTTTCGAACAGGGCAGGACTTCGCTTCGGCGCTCCTCCCTCCTCCCGTTAAAATAAAATATTTGCAAAAAAAAAAAAAAAAAAAATGATAACGCCAACGTCTGAACCGTCATATAAGGGTATACTCAATGTATATTACATAGAAAATGAACAAAAGCACAACCAAATACATACCATACTTTCTCAAAGGCAAAGGGACCAGTTTTCCTTCTTCACACCCCTGAATATCAGGCCAGACCGACCACCGATCCACTTTGGTTTTAGTGCTCCAATTTCTCATACATTTTCTGCTCAGACGCTTAATGCTTTTTTTTTTTTGAAAGTATGCTTATCAGTTACAAAAGTTTTTAGGTTAAAATATCAAGTTGATTCTAAAACTTCTCGGAGCTTTCAATATGCGAATTGCTTATAGCTCATATACTTCTTTTTTCATACTGTAACGATTTCAAATGTGAAAATATTTATAAAATGATATCAAAGTATATGTGGGCTGAATCAAAATGAGTAGATTAAAATTTTAGAAAATAGGATTTAATTATTCAATAAAAGCCTAATAATGAAGAAACATTTTCACTATATTTCTATTTAGTTTCAGCTTTACATCACTTTCATTAAAAAAACAAAACATTAGAACCTTATTTTGTGAGCTTTTTTGGCTGCAAAAGTTTTTACTATATCATCAAATGATAACTTAGACAATGATGATAATAATAATAAAAACAATAATAAATACAACCTGAGTAAATTTTAAATACTTTCAAAACGAAAACAGTTTTTTGAATTCAGAATTGAAAAATTAGGAATCATGAAGAAGGAGAGTTCTATTTTTTATTCAGTTTATCTCAAGTTTTTCAGTAATTTTTACTTTAAAATTAAGAAAAAAAGAAATGCTTCCAATTGTTAAAAAAAATATCATAAATTAACTAAATACCAAATGAGTAATTGTTTTCCCTTTCATGTTGAATATCATATTTGATATGTTTGAAAACTACTTGAAATGAAAGACACTTTAAAAGCCTTAAATACTTTGCAAATTAAAAATATTTTCACGAATTTCACTTATAGAAAAATTCTTAAGTAAAAAATTGTAAATTTTACATTTAAACTATATCAAATATTCAGCATTAAAATAAGTGTACAATGAAATTTTAAGAAACTTAGAAATCCTAAACTTAGATGTGTAAGAAAAGGAACGAGAACATAAAAAAAAAAACTTGAACAATTGAATAGATGTTTATATTAAATACTTTAAGAAAAATCACATATTATGGCTGAAAAATATTATGTACAATTTATTTATTTGACACCAAAATTTAAATTTGAAAGTTGGTACTTTTAATTGACGCAATAATTTCCAGGAACACCAAATTTCCACTCTTTTACAAAATTCTTACGTAGCGATTGAATTTCATTAACTGTACTCTCAACGCCAACCCCGTATTGCAGTGATTGACCAAAAATAGCCAACATGTAATTCTTACATTAACTGAGCAAAGTATTGGTTTGTTTAATGATGTCTATTCCGAAACCCGATCAAGTGATGTACTTTAAAACCGGTCATTTTTATTGCTCAAATTTTTCAGAAATACTTTTCAAAAAATTTTTTTTTATAAAAAATGCGAGCATCCATGTAGACTTTAATACTTATAGCAGTTGCTGAATAACCTGACCTGGTTAACGAATGAAACATTCACATCTTTCTGAAAACGAGACATAGTTGATAAATCTTAGAAGGTAAAAAAAAAAAAAAAAATTCTGATTTTGCATTTCGCATTTTTCCCAAGAGATTTTTTAAATATTTTTTTATCTGCTGTAATAGCGCCCTCCTCTGTTTGGTGGCCTTCAAGTGGCTGCTTGTATTGCTTGCCCTTAGGACTGGTCCTGAGGGTGCTAAAATTATATTGATAGTAGGTTTAAAATGTCTCATATGAGTTCAATTTCTAAAAACCCATAGAGCATTTTCTAAAAAAGTGAGAGAGAACTTGGAACTAAATCTCCATTATTATAGTACAAGATTTTTCTTAAAGAATGAGATAAATTAATCGGCAATGTTCAACAAATCTGTATTACATCATGTAAATTAGATAAACAATGTCTTACGTACCCTTACCTAACGTCTTTTCCATGCAACCACGACGATAACAACGATGAACATAGATGATTTTCTTTTTCCCACACTTTAGTCCTTTATCTTTTTGTGCACCAGATGGCTTTTAGACACATTATCAAATCTATACTATATAAATATCCATAGAGGAAATAAGGCATGAAACACTTTTACTAGTCACTCTCTAAAAGAAAATAATATTCCTGCCGTTTACTGCACCCTCCTCACTTTCTCTCTGTCGATCTTTCCCAAATTAAAAGACATTTCTTTATAGCTTTCTGTGCCAGCATTGAGCTTTTTTTTTAAGAGAGAGTTGGCTTTGAAAAATTTGTCTTTTTTTTTTTTTTAATAATGAAAAGAAAATTATGCAGTTACTTAGCCAGTTCAGCGCCCCTGAAATCTAACGCCCGGGGCACGAGCCCCGTCTGCACCCCTTTAGTTACGTCCTCGCAGAGTGAACCCATAGGCACTTTCATAGGCGAGGCAAGTGGAGCCATGAGCAGTAATGTCCAAAAAATTTTTATAACTACTTCCTATGGTTTATTTGACGTAGCAATTACTTGATACCCTTAATAAAGGACCTGAAAATTAAATCTTCAAATTTTATACTAAACAGGATTTTTGAACAGAGTATCATTCTAATGAATGTGATCTTTGAAGGTTCGAGTTGTAATATGATGGGACGCTTGAGTTAACACACAAAAAAAGTGTGCAGATGCGATTCCTCTCGTCTGTGGTACATATAAGAATAAAAATAAAATCTTACTTGCTTTGAAGGAGCAGTATAGCTTCTTCAGGAATGTCATTTCTTGTAACAAACACTTTAGGTAATGTTGACATGTTTCTGAAGTTAAACTGTTGCTTTCTAAAAGAAAGTAATTATTTGCAAAGAATAGTATTAATTGTAGTTTATGCATAGAAAATGATTTTATTCAATTTTCTGGAGTAGGGGAAAAAATCCTTTCTTAAACAGACTTACATATACTATATGTTATATTTAAACACTTTGGATAAATTTACTTATTTTGCATGCTTGGATACTGGCAAGAAGAATACCTTCAATAGCTTTGAAAACTAGAATATTATCAAGAATTCAAAGACATTCGAACTAAAGAGTTAATAAATGAATTAGTTAAAGGGAATAAAGAGACATATTACCAACAATACATTGTTAAACATGAGATTCCAGTTTTCTCACGTTATTTACAACCGAATTTTTAAATCAAACAAAGGGGCGATATGTGTAAAGTAGAAAAGCTATCTTAAAATAACAGTGGTTCTAACAAAAGAAAAAGAAAATTGGCAAGCAAATTCCACCGGCACTTTATCGACACCATTTCAGGTGTTAATGTCCTGGTTAGTGTAAACAAAAAATTACTAACAGAATAAGAAAAAACAAATTTTCTCAAATCACACAAAGTAAAACAATTCTGTGCAAATTTAATTGTTCAAATAAGAAAACTTAATTTTGTATTTTTCTTGCAATCACAAAGTCAGAATTAATAGATAAAGCGGTGTCTGGTAGATTAATAACTTATGACTTTTTGTATAAAACCTTTTAAAAAAAAATCTTACAATAAAGTCTGAGCACGAAAAAGAACAATCTTTCTTATAAGCATACCGGTAAGCAAGATAATAAAGATAAGAAATCACGATTTATCGTTGTTTTTTTAAAAAAATGCGTAAACTTTAGTAGCAGCCGAAATTTTGTCATGGAAGTGTTTCGTTGCAAAAATGCTGCTGCTTGCAAAAAATAGTTCAGATATTTTATCAAAAATATTCAGGTGTCTTTAAAATACTGTATTACTATGATAAATATGATATTATTCACGTAATATTTTTTAAATAAAAATACATAATCTCAAAAATCGATTAAGAGGCTGAAGTTGAAGTTGTTTATAAATTTTGTTTTGTTTTGTTGCTACCAAGCTTGCAGCTAGCTTCCGCTCTCCGCTGCTCCTTGGAGGATGTTGTGACAGAAGATGGAACTGATGTTTTGTGTTCGTACTGATGCAAGATTATTGAACTTACTGTTTTGTGCATAGAATAAACGAAAACAAGAAATTGCTGACGGTAAGTGTTTTATAAAGATGTATCATAAAATGAAATCAAAAAAGATTTTTCTAATGTGTAAAATTTATTGAATATTTAGAGAAAGCAATTCAGATTTAAGAGATATTTCATCTTTTTAGAGAAAGATCTCAATCTTGATTTGAAAGTATGTGTTTGGAATATTTGATATGAATAATACTAAATTAAATGGTCGATCATCTATAATAATACAATTTAGCATCCATTTTTTGTCAGTTTTCTGTTTTGGTGTGTTTAAAAGTTTGTTTCTGATCAGCGTGATCGGTGGCTGTTATTAATAATTGTAATACTTGTTCAGTCGTTTTGAATTGTTTAATGAACTATGGTTCGTGCTAAGGATTTTCCAGTTATCATACTTGTTTATTACTTTTAAAAGGCTAAGATAAAATATTTAATTACCATTAAAGTTGTTTATTTCATTAATAATATTTGAAATGTTATGTGAAAAACGTTTTTTTAAGTATAGATTTGTAAGAAAATGTAACACTTTGTTATGGTTATAGTCATATTATCTTACATAATTAAACAAGGTATGAGTAAGACAATGCGATACTCAAATTTTTAAAAAATATTTCTACTTTTTAAGTTTATTGTAATATGAAACATGTACAGAAATTTTTGTGTGTGTGTGTGAAGGGGGGGGGGGGAGGAGGCAGCTACATTTTGAATGCAAATTTTTTTAAATGGGAGAAAGCATGCAAAGTTGATATTAGTAAAGTAACATAGCAATTTTTTCTTGCTTGTAAAAATTGTGATCACTTTCTTTCAAGGAGCTTGAAAGCAAATTTTCTTTCTCCCGAAGATTTGTGATCTTTCACACTAAAAGCTTTAAGGAGAGCATCTCTTCTGATTCAAAACTTAAATTGGTACTTATCTGTTAACCGGGCGCAAGCAAAAAATCAAGAAATGACAATGTCGCCAAACAGAGAGCATGCTTTGGTTTGAATGAATTCAGAGCACATGTTGTCAGACAAACATTCTCCTTATGGTAGTAAGAAATTTGGTGGAATTCTATATTATTTGGTGATCCATCATTTGGTGGTTTTTTGCTTGCCCCCGGCTAATGGATAAGTACCCTTAAATTTTAGCTGCTGTGATTGATGATGTTCTTGTGAAATAGTGCATTTATTGATGTCTCATCAATGCCAGCAATGCCCATGTTCATTTTGCATTTTGAATTTAGTTCTTAGATATAGATACTGTAGGTTAATTCATTTTTTATAATAATTTTTCAAACTCTTTTTTGATATTGAATTTGAAATCTTGTGAAAATTTTCCATTATTTTTACTTATACTAATGTAGTGGAACCTTGATTACTCAACCCTCATAAGGGAACACAAAAGTATGTCGAATGAAGCGAATGAAATTTACTTGAGGTTCCATAATTTCATTTCTTAAAAAGTTTTCTGTATCATTTATTTATACTAATCAGGGGTCTGTCCAGGATTTTTCACAGGGTCCGTTTTTTGTGAAAAACTAAATAATTTTGTGAAAAATCAAATAATTTTGTGAAAATCAAACAATTTTGAAAAAAAAAAAGCAAAAAAAAAATTTTTTTTTTTGAATTTCATAAAAAATAAAAGTGCATTTCATTTATTTTCCACTTAAAACAGCGTATCAAACATCAAAAATGCGAAAAATCCGATTCCTGTAGCGGATGCAAAGAGATTGCAGTTTTCGAAGTGCATCAAACGCATATAAACGAGTTCATTTCGGTAAAAAAAAATGAAAACTACATTTTAAAAGTCTATGATAAACATATTATTAATATCTGTTGACACAATTGATTGAAAAATAAAATGAAACAATCCATCCAGTGTTTAACATTTAGACTCATAAAAGAACAGTTAATTTTGCTTTAAAAATATCTGAACAAAAAATAAAGTGAATTTTCATTTATTTGCCTCCTAACAAAGAGTAATTAACTTGAAAAATAAGTAAAATTCGATTTTCATATCGGATGCAGAGCGGCATTTTTCAAAATGAAAACGTCAGAAGTATAAAAACGGTAAATAAAATAATTTATCAAAGTCAAATAATTTTAGAATTATATTTCATCCGGTTTATATGATGAATGTCTTTAATAATCACCGACATAGTCGCCAAAAAAATTCGGCGGAAAAAATACGAAAGTAGGGAGACATAGCAAAACAAACAATACTACCGGACTTCCAATATTAACAGACGAAAAGTACATAAATTATTCCTGAATATAACCCAAACACCGCCCTTACAAGCATCAAATAAAAAAAAAAAATAATAATAATAATAATAATAATTTCCTGCCAAAATAAGGTCAAAAAGTCGCACCAAAAACGTCAAATTGCGATAATTTTAAATAGGTCACTATCAGAAGCAACCCTATTTTTTCTCCAACCCTAGCTATCTGTTTGCAGTTCTAAGTTCATTTCGCAGATAATTGCAATTGTTGTTAATTCCTTTTTGTTTAAGTTAAGAGCTGGGAGAAAAATCCTTACTCTGCATTTCCACAGAAATCTATGACAGCAACATCGCATCAAGCCATTTTGATTTGCATATGATAAAACAAACAAGCTGAACTATTAAAGCAAAACAACTACCTTTTTTAAGTTGTTAATTTCTTTAAAAGAAGCGGAGCATAGCAGACAGGAAGTGTGCCGACTTTTTTTTTTTTTTTTTTTTCTGAAAAAGTGGCGGATAAGCAATTTCCTTCTTTAACTTCAGAAAAGGCCCAAAAAAGGCTTTTACACAGAAATATGCTATGAGTATTTTGATATTAGATTTGCTTTTTGAATGGATAATGGGTGAAATGTCCGTTGTGTTTGATCAGCATTTTGTGAAGAGTCCGTTTTACTTGATCGTATTTTTGTGATGGGTCCGTTTTGCTCGATCGTATTTTTGTGAAGGGTCCGTTTTGCTTGATCGTATTTTTGTGAAGGGTCCGTTAACGGACCCGAATTTTCTCTGGCCAGACCCTTGCTAATACATATCACTCATTGCTTCATTAGTACGTAATGAAATTACCAATTATTTGAAGCTTCATGTGAAGTAATAATTTTTGAAAAGAAATGAAAGCTCCTTTTCTGTCAGGTCTATTAAGGATGAACCTTCTTGCTCGCAGGTTTTTGAAAAAAAAAGCTTCATGTAGGTTCATCATCTCGAAATTTTACAGGGGCTCGGGTCAAAAGGGTTGTACTTAGTGTAAATTATACTCAACCAGCCACTTTCAAGCCATGCCACCTTCAGGGGCTCCCCAAATTAAAATTTTTGGGATTGGGAAAATTATCAATTTTCAGAATGAAGTTCCAATTTTACCGAATGATAAAATGCAAGCAAGCACACATGTTGTACATGCATAGCATTTAGTGAGAAAAACAATACGCATCTTTTAAAAAACAATTCTAAAAGCTAAAAAAAAATAAAGAATCTCAATATTACAATGTTGTCTTCAAATTGCCGAATCGTCAGCAAAATGTGCTGAATACGGAAATTATTGGGAGGTCACAGTGACCTCCTATTGGGTCGCTCTTGACCACTTTCATGTACAAGTCCCAAGGGGCTGACTTTCTCTGCCCTCCCTTAATGACGTGCCGGGTGTCATGGTGCCTTCTTCTCTCGGGGTCGTCTGTGTGTGTGTGAATACATTCCTCTTCCTTTTCCTATCCTTAGGACTCCCTGAGATATAAGAAGGAGTTATATTATGGAGCTCTTTCATGAAAAGAATGATTGACTGACCAAGAAAGAGCAATGTGAAATTATCATAAATGGTTAATGTGAAAGGATGTTGATAGCAAAAAGTGGACTAACAGTAGACAAATGGAGGGTAATGTAAGGGTTCCTGCAAGTGTTTGTCAACTTAGAGAGGTTTTTGTCCTTTGAAACAAGCATTGGGCTCTAACCATTGGAAAAATAAATGTTGACTTAGCCAGGTAGTAGAGTTATCCCTATGTCGAGCTTTCCCAGTTTCAGTGAACATGTTTTGAAATTATGTGAGGGCAGTTTTCAAAAAGTGGGAGCAAACACATCTTAACATTTAAGCTTTGACAGCATAATAAATTTTATTTAAATTTACTCAATATTTAAAAAATAAAATTATAATTCTGAATTGTGAGAGGAATTAGCATAAATTATTTACCAGATGTTATTCACAAAGCCTTTAAAAATGTATTTTTAGCTAAAAGGACCAATTTTCGACATCCAAAATGTTAACTGATTTGTTCTGTAAAAGAACTTAGAAAAAGTAAGTTGAATTTTTTTTTAATGTTCAAACCAGGGATGGATTTGCCCAACTGCAAGACGTATCCAGTGCACCTTACCAAAATGAACCATCAACTTACTTTCTTAAAATAAAATTTGTTTGTTTTCCTTTCAAACTTCGAAAATTTTTCTGCTGAAAAAATTAAAAACCACAAAATATGTTTGAACAAAATTATGTATATTTTCTTCTGCATTGTTATTATTCCCAGAGCCAGAGAAAATCTGCCCTGTCGTATTGGCAGATTCTTTTGCCCTCACACCCATCCTTCTCCCATGCTGACACAGAGTGTAAAATTGAATTTTAAATAGCATTTTCAATGATTTAAGTGAACATTTGTCTCACTTAATGCAATGCCTTTCATCTTTTTGCCTTAATGATATTCTATTGCAAGGAGTCGGTTTGTGGCCTTGTCCCCTCCTAGAGTATTTTGTACACCCATTTTCTTCCTTTCAATTCTGCCATCTGCCAGTCCCTAAACAACGAAAAAGTTACCCACAATTTTTAGGTGTGTCCGGGTGGGGGGGGGGGGGGGTATTTCTATATAGCTTCTGTTTTATTTACTTAAATTTATGGTCCATCTGTCGCTGCACATTGCCTGATGATTGGCCAAAAATAATCATCTTTTGATCGAATATTTTTGACGTGATTCGGTTGAATCATGTTAAATTTCCCGCTATTTTAAAAGGTGTTTGTATGCAGTTTTAAGTCCCTTATACATCTTACAAGGTAAGCAATTTTTTGAAATAGCATTTATTCTGCCTTTTCTTAAATTTGTAGAAAAAAATGCATGATCATCTATCAACTGTGGTATCTGCGTAAATTTTCACTGCTGAAGGTAAAAAATTAAGATGCTCTTGGAAAATAAAGCTTAGAGAGCGTTTCCTACAGATTTTTTCTTAAAAATATACCATTAATCACAATAATAAAAGGATGTAACCAAAGAGAACCCGAGGAAAAGGGTCGTTGAACTTATTTTTTCGTCTCCAAAAATAGCCTAAAAAGTTGTGTTTCTTCAAATCTTCGATTTCGGAAAAGTATCGGAGACAAGTTGTTGAATCCCCCCCACTATCCACACCAAAATTTGATCATCTGAAATTGCGTTTTGAAATTTCAATTTCTTAAAATTTCCGGAGTAGAAGCACCAGAACTTCATTTTCTCTTAATGTCGTACGATGGCCTACCATTGCGTTTTTAGGACCAATTTTAAGAAACTCTGGTAGATAGCCCAGGAACCTCACCCCCCTTCTCCCTCTTCCCATAACTCAAAAACTATATGCCGTAGAAGCTTCTAGCTTGGTATGTAGGCTCTGAGGATGGTCTAGTTGTGCACCTCCCCTTGTGGTTGCATTCGAATATTCCCAAGGGGGTGTTTTACCCCTTTTTTTTAGGGTAAATCTGTTAATTTCAATGCAGACTCAAGTGATATGAATTGGTGCGACCACTTGGCGATATGTCGTCAAGCTTTTGGTTGCCAAGTGTTTGACGCTAACTAAACTTGGCGACATATCGCCAAGTTGGCGACAAATTTGGCGAAAAAATTATTTTTTGAATTTGGGTTTAACTTGGCGCTATTGGCGATATTTTGCGAAAAATTCACTGAATGATATTAAAATCAGCAATATTTAGAAAATTAACAGATTAGGGGAGTAAATATTTGAATTGTTACCTTGCTCACTCCAAGAACTTTTTTTAACACTTAAGGCAACTACTAAGAAATTACACGTAAAAGGAAGTAGTGTGGGGTCCATACCAGATTTTTTTTTATGCCTTTCATTTCGAATCATTTTTTTCGAAAGAGACCCTGAATACTTGTCCCACTAACATAATTGAATATCGTCTAAACTTGCATTTTTTGAATTTCAACGCCAAAAAAATAGAGTAGAAAAGTTCTAATTCCTACTACTTCTCCTTACAGTTCTAAAAATTGGGTGCGATCCCCCCAACCCTACGTCACCCAGCATTTTTTTTTTTAACCTCGTGAAACCCTTTCCCCACCATTAGATCAACAATTTATTTTCAAGCATAAATCTGGCACGCATTTGAATCCAAAAGATATGATACATTTCTCAGTTCTGATCAGAGTAGAATGAAACCTTTTTACTCTAAAA
Source organism: Uloborus plumipes (assembly GCA_038373865.1). Lineage (NCBI taxonomy): Eukaryota > Metazoa > Arthropoda > Arachnida > Araneae > Uloboridae > Uloborus > Uloborus plumipes. Next base: position 17,476 of record JAXGGA010002149.1, on the reverse strand, counting down.
GGCTTTAATTTTTGACTGAAATCGTAGTTTTAAACAATCAGAAAATTATGTAGAATTAGAAATGTCATTATCAATATCTTGCACTAGTTTTTCAATCACTTTTGCTCTTTATATGATTTTCAGCCTCAGGTTCACCCTCAGTCATTTTGTTGTTGCTTTTTGAATAGGTTGTTGGTTTTGACCGTAACACAAGAGTACGAAATTGTGTACGATCACTTTTGTATCTATACAGCACGATTGAACAAATCATCCGTGATAAAGCACATATCGCACACCGAGAATGACATGTGCACTTTTTAAATTGGATTAGCATTAAATTACCGTACACTAAAAAAGAAAAAAGAAAAGATGTGCCCCTTTCATTCTCGGTGTGTGATATCTGTCTAAAAATATTGGATTTGTTTTGTAACACGTATAGTTTAGCATAGTGAATACGCGTCAGTAAAATTTGAACTACACAAATGAAATAAATAAAAAAGAAAAGGAGAGCTCGTACTCGGAGAAAAGATTTTTTGTGGGTCCAGAAAGCGTGTATAAAATTTTTGTTGTAAGTTCTCGCTTTCTTACGTTGGATTTGTGTATAAATCTTTTGAAATTAAGTCATGCTGAAATAATGCAATTTGCAGCAATTGACAGTGGAGGATTTTCAGGTGTGAGAAAAAAGAGAAATCATTTAGTCAATAGAAAAGGATCAAATAAAAAATTTGCTGTTTTCTTGTTCAAAGATAGTGGCATCGCTAAAAAAGCTGCTCTTTTAAGACACCTCAAAACTTGCAGTTTTAAAGACACCACGAACTTTATGTTTTTTAATTACCGTAAAATGGGGTTAATCGGAACACTTTTCAGCTTTGATTGTAAAAAAAGCAGTTAAAAGATTTTTTTTTAATTTGATTTTTTGGGTAAAAACTTCGGTCTTGCTTTACTTTTGATATTCCAAGCAAAGACAAAAGATTTTGAGCAATTATTATTAAAATATATAGCAAATTATGGGTGTTCCGAATCACCCCGCTGATAGGGGTCAATCGGAACACTTGTTAAAATTTTTATTTTTTTCAATTTAATCTGTAATAGGTCTCACAAACATGAGTAATATTGATGGGGGAGAATAAGAACAGATAATTACTGTCAAATAAATGTATAATTTCAGTACCAGTAAACGTTTATAATTTGTGAAAATTCAAAATAATTTTGAACTTATGAAAAATGAAAATTAATTTTAAGAAAAGCTTTTGAATTGAAATGCAAAGATTTAACATGAATGGAAGTCACTCATGTCGTCCACAAATATGTACTTGTCCTTAAAACTAGCAATTGTGACTTGGCTTAAGTTTTTTCATAACATTTCCTGGGATGAACTCTGCCTTTTCTTTAGTTTTTTGAAATTTCTGGGTTTCGGAAATTGTCCTGAAAGATTTTTTCGCTTATTCATCACTGTCTGTGTGCTGGACGTTTACTACATAAAGTCTATGTGACTTTCTCCCTTTTATTTTAAGTAAAAAAAAGTCTCCTGGAGAAAAAATCTTTTGAAATCTGTAACTTTTGCCATTCTAAGATCTAGTTGCTCACGAGAAGGGATAAACAGTAATAAATCCTTGTCCCTGTCTTGATTAGAAGAATTGGGGTTAGAATCTTGATTTTTCAAACAATTTCCTTCAAAAAAGTTTGAATTGGAACAACAGAACTAAGTGTTCCGATTCACCCCGCAAATTTTTTTCCCATGGCATTTTTCAGAATTCTTCACTTTTGTGACACAATTTATAAAAAATGTAAATTCTAATGTGGTATTCTGTTGTTCAGATACATGTATAATTGAAACATACCACTCATAGTTTTTAAATATAAGAAGGTTTGTTCTTGCATATGAAGTTTTGCAGTCTATGAAAATGTGATGTTTTCTAGCATTCAACGTGCAGCCCTCTTTAGAAGCCAGTAGCGTTGCCAGATTGACAAAAGTATTTTTTTCCTACTTCCTATGATCTTACCTTTCTAAAAAAAAAAATTCATGGCGAAAAATACCCAATAGTATATTTATGAAGAATTTCTTTGTACGGTTGGGAAGTTTTGTTCCGATTGACCCCGCTGTTCCTATACACCCCATTTTACGGTACTTCTAGTGATGAAGCTTTATCAAAGCATGAGTCTTTGCTTTGAGATAATCTTGTGTCATTATTTTAATAGATATTTCACCTTTGTTATAAAATAGTGTAGTTAAAATGCTTATTATCTTTAGAGAATCCACTCCCTACTAATTAGTATGTACCATTTTATGGGTCAACTTTCAGCTAATAAGCTGTCACTTCCTTCTTAAAGTTTTAAAAGAGGTTGTTCTAAAAACAAGAATTCGTTCCCATATGTTTTATAACAAGTAATAAACGCCCAAGGGAGTTTTTAATAAAATGTTTTGTATTTCTTCCCATAACATTTAAGTTTAAGCTGCAGTAATTCTTTAAATAAAAAGATGTTAGAGATGGTTGGTGTTAGATTTAAGAATTCACTTTTCTAAATCTGTACTGAATTTTTTAAGATTAATTATTGAAAACCTCTGTAAGTGGATCTGTTTTTATAAATATGCACATATGCTACAAATCTCCACTTGAAAAAAAAAATGCTTTTGATTATAGCCGGACGCTTTATACCTTCGTCTCTTGCATTTATGTTTGGCTAACCTGGCAGAGTACGATAACCCTTTATAAATTTGATATATTTCGTTCAATTTGAAATGGAATTAAATTTGACAGGATTATATGCTGGGAACAAAGTAGAATACAAGACACTAATATTGTATTTTGTAATATTAAGCAATTCGATTTAGTGGCTAATAGTGTTAAACTTTTTTTCATTTAAAGCTTTTCCTCATTTAACGACATGACCAACCTCCCACAACCCAAAAGGTGCGCTCTGGTTACCGTAGTGCCATAGATTATTCAGTTGACTGTTAAGTATGTAAGAAAAGTGGTACTAAACATTAGATGAATTTGTTGCTAACTTTTAAGAGCCAGCGGACTCATAATAACGCTCAGATCTAACCATCAAAAAAGAAATAAACTGTCCGTTTCACTGTTTGTCTTTCTCTTAAAAAAAAAGCTCAGTATTTCAATTAGTGTTAATTACTATAATTAGTAAAACTTGGATCATATGCGTATGCATATATGTGCAATGTGCATATACAATGCTTACTTCCTTTTAGAATTCTTTAAGTTTAAAAAAGATTCAATATAAATTTTTTTTCACAACTAATTAAAAAACAAGCCACTCATGGAAAGTCATTTCGGTCATCGGAAAATGAATATTGTTCCTACCTCTGACAGATATTAAGAAAAAAAAAGGTTTCCTTTGACAGGAGGGGAGGGAGTCGTATATTAGCTTACGACTTGAATATTTTTTAGTGGGTTTTTTCAGTGACTGGTTTTTTGGAGATAACAAAACGAGAGTGCTTTTTATTAGAACAATTATTCAAATTTCACGCACCTAAAGCAGTAAAAGTATGATGGCGATGGCTTTGCGATGATAGAAAATATTTGTTTTTTTTTTTTTTTTTTTTTTTTTTTTTTGAAAAGAGGAAAAAATCAGAGAAAAATTCAATAACCTCTTCGTACAATGCAAAATTCTTAATTGAGAGCTATATCAAAACTACTTTGTAAAGAGTGAAGGAATCGGTCTTCGATGTCGTATTCTACGGCACAGGGCAACGTTAAATATTTCAAATACTGCCAACAACATACGGTAGAAGTTGAAACGATGTTTTCATCTTCAGAAAGGATAATCTTTGCGAAAACTTTGTGAAACAGTGTGATTTTGTGCAATAAAAGTAAATAATGAGCGTACTAAATTGTTTACATAATTATTTTAAAACAGTTTTGTCTCCTTGATAACAAAATGTAAAAATCGAAAGCAGTAAGTTGACATTTTTTCCTGGGTCCATTCATACTTTTTTCAGCTGAAATTTTCCTTAATGTAATAATAGAAATTATTGGTGCATTTGTTTTAAATTTTAGTGCATCCTTTAGGTATTTTTTCTCATATTTGCATTTATATTTTAATGATTTTTTAGTGCGTATAATCTGAACTCTATAAGAAATGTTAAGACACTTTTATGTTTCAAAAAGAATATGAATGCATCAAATGAATGAAAATAGATGTATTATATCAGTTTATTTCGAATATTTAAAATAAAGACAAAATAACTTTTCCTACTGTAACATAAATTAGAGACGTATCCACTTATTGACGCAATGGGAAGAGGAAATTCTGTCGGAAATGATAAGCGACCTGGTAATTGACTTCGCTTTTACAAGGATATAACTACAAACAGTTGTAACTCCTGCTGTCCAGGTTTATAAATATTGTTTTTAGACCGCAGATGAGTTTTGGGGAAGGATGATGTACCTTCTCGATTGTCAATTAGTTGTATGAATTAAAAAAAAAAAAAAAAAAAATTCCAAGCAATACCTTTTAGAGCAGTGGTTCCCAAACTGGGGGCCAAAACCCCCGAAGGGGTGATTTGGGTTCTCAAAGGGGCAATGCGTTTTTGAGGTGCAATAAGTGGTAGTCAGTATTTAAAAGATAAAATGATAATAATAAACTAGGGAATATCAAACAGGGGTAATGTAAATGTATAAGAAGTCGATTGTTTAGACCAAGGAATCACTAGTAAAAAATGAAACAAATTAAAGTTCATTAGCTTCCTCCTCACACCTAGGTTGAACAAAAAGGAAGTATTTCATCATTCATTTCCAAGTTTATCCTTTTTCAAAAATTCAGTTATTTGTTTGTTTATTTTATTTTATTTTTTATGTTATATGTCCGTGTTTTTATTTCTCCTGGATTCTAATTTAAGATCGAAAATAATTTCTTAAAATTGTATTTTCTGTTTTTGAAAAGTCAATGATCTGAGTTAAGTATTTTCATTCAAAAACCTGAGTGTTCGTTTTGAAAAAGAAAAGGGTAGAATAAAAAGATGAAAACTGATATCAAAACAGCAGGCAGGGTTGCCACAGGCTACTTAAATGCTACTTTTTGCTGCTTTTTATGTCTTTAGGCGACTTTGGAGACTTTTTTTGAGCACAAACAGGCTAAAAAGCAACTTATTTTCACTGGAGCTACTTTTTTGGAGACTTTTTTTTTTTTTTTCAAAGAAAGTTTTAATTTGAAAAAAATTTTTTTTTCACTCTATTTGATTTTATTTATTAATTTGAAACCCATTACTTTTTTATTCTTATTTCTTTGTCACCTAAAAAAAAGAATATATCTTTGCCTTTTATTATAGACAAATCCATTATTTTTTAAAAATAACAATCAGGGAGCGGCTTAGATTTTGAAATAACCTCTTCGTTACTTTAGTTTTTGGGGAAAAAGTGATTTGCTTAATAGCCATAGCTACTAAGGAAGGGGGGTGGATCTATTTATTAGATATATATTGTAGAAAAATTGACTCAAAGTTTAGTAGAGTGAAGGAACCGACTTATTAAAGACTCTCCTTTAATTGAATTTTAATAATAAACAGCAGATTAGGTAAAAATTTATTTTTTTGGAACTTTCAGACAGCAAGCATGAGCTTCACCTAAAATTCTACTGTTAGGGATTTCAATAATTTGCCACATATTTTAATTTCAATTATTTTAGAATTTGACAGCTATTTTAACATAAGCTAACTAAAGCATATTATATCCATAGTTCTTTTTTTTTTTCAACCTTAACTTGTATTTTTTATTGATTGTAATTACTTTCTTGGTGGGAAGTGTACTAAATATTTAGCAAATGAGCTTTTAATTGTTAAATTTTTAACTTGCAATAAGTATTCATACCTGCCAATTTGTACGTTTTGGCCGTACAATGTACGTTTTTTGCTCTATTGTACGATCGCACGATAAAGGTGTAAAATCGTACGTTTTTATACAGATTTTTCATCAATTCCAAGGTTTTTTTTTTTTTTTTTTCATTTAACTAAATTTCAACTACTAGGATTCTTTAAAATTCATCGTTACATGTGTTAATGCGCGAGGGAGAGCCTAAACTTCATCATATTTCAGTACTGAACGCGTACTTCGCAGAAAACTTGTTCACATGGTGGAAACTGTAATCCTTTTGCATCGTGCAAACATTTTAATATTTGCGAAAGTTTTAGGTTACATTAACATATGCTACCTTAGATTATCACATTTAATTCTTTATTTGAATGATTTATAAATTTTTTCCTTCCCATTTTACATGCTTACATTTAAGTCTCAATTCTCGTAAAATCGCTTCTTTTGTTTGACATTTCAATAATTTAACATCTTGTCAGTGTTTTAATATTTTTGATGGTGGAAGTTATTTTCACATATTGCTGTCTTAAAATGAAATGATAGCATTTTTAAAATTTTTATAATTAATAAATTTAGTTGAAAAAAATTAATCTTTAGTCAACGAAAAATTGCTTCATGTGTTAAGATTTCAGTCCTTTTGTATCGTGAAAGTATTTTAATATTTTGACAATTGGAAGTATTTTAACATGACTACTGAAGCCCTCTTTATTTTATTTCACATATTTTTTTATTCATGTTTTTTTTTCTTCTACCAGCATCTTGATATTCAACACATACTTCAGCGAAAATTGCATAGCTGAAATTCTTTTATTCAGTTGAAAATCTAAAGAAATATTAAAATGAAAGAAAACTACTGAAAGTGACAGTGATACAATTACGATTACTTTATTTAGTCTGATTTTCATTAAGAAATAGGTTATTGTCTTAGTAAAAAATTGTAAGATTTTCTAAGTAGGCATGTTGGCAGGTATGAGTACCATTTATATAGTTGGCAAGTATGAGTACTTAAAACCTTAATCAGCTTTTTTTAAATTTAATTTAATTATTTTTTTTAATGGGTAGTTTATGCATAAAGGTTCCAGTTGAACAGTTGACATATGTGAAAGTTGAAGTAACTCATTGATTCATATTTCTAGAATTTATGAATAAATAGAGGAAAATTATACAAAGTGGTATAAATTAAATGGGTATCAGAGGTGTATTGTTTAAAGTTCTGCTTTATTTTTAAGGGTTCATTTAGGTGCAATTTTCAAGTTTGTATGGTCTTCTACCTTGCAAAAAATGAGAATCCTTTTACACAATTTTCGGAAGTTTTTTTTTTTTTTTTGAATATGCATCAAAGCTTTGTTAAAAGACAAATAAAATTTATTCTTATTGTTACTGAAACTTTCATTTGAAAATTAAAAAAAAAAAAAAAACTCTGTAATCATTTTAAGTATGATTATTCACTTGACACAAAAAGAACTGAATTGCTGATTTAGTTTCAATGACGCCAAGTTTTGTAATATTATCATTATATTTCTGATTTTTTTCAAGGAATAAAGTACTAGTTAACATTGTGATTAAGAGTGCTATTTCTCCACTTCAGACTGCCATCACAACTCCTCCCTCACACCATCTCATGTTGCAGAACCAATATGTGGTTCTGAAACATGAAATGATATTATGTTATAGTCATCCAAATTGCGAATCATATCAGCACATAAAGCGCTGATATCAGTTTGACGCCAGAGTGAAATAAAAAAAAATGTATCTAAGGTTAGGGAAAATTAAAAAATGTGAAAACAAATGAAAGTGAGCAAAAAAAAAAAAAAAAAAAAGCTGAACTGAAAAAGGGTAGTCAAAAAATCAGAACAAAAAATCAAATTAGTATCAAGTTTCTGGCAAAAGTACTGCTGTACTTTCAAGGTCCTAGTTAATGTTTAACTAGTTCTTGCAACAAAAGACGACGTAATTTTTTACGCTGATAATGTTGCTCTACTGCATCCTCATAACATCTATTGGCAGTATTTAAAAAATAATTTGCTTTATTTATATTGATTTTTCATTGTATTCTCATCAAAATAGTTGAATAGAATTAATTCTAGTCATGGGGGGGGGGGGACCTTTTTTAATCAGTTATGTCAAAAGTTTTTTTTTTTTTTTTTGTAATTGCACATTTAGTTTAAACTCCTCAGCAAAACAGATGGGAGACTTTTTACAAATGTTAACTTTTCAGCTGTACTATTTGTTTATTACTTCATTTATCTGATCATGAATACAGTTTTTCTTTTTAACTTTTTCAATTTTGGAGACTACTTTTTTTTTTGCAACTTTTTAATTTTTGGGACTACTTTTTTGCAACTTTTTTATAAGATTTTGGCTACTTTTGCTACTTTTTTGATGAATTTTTCCTGTGGCAACCCTGAGCAGGGTGCAGCCTTGGCTCTTCTTCAGTTTTTATTGAAGCCAAATATAATAAAAATAGAAAAAAAACCAACATATTTCAAAGTTACCCTAAGTGATAATATCTAAATAACTTAATATTTAATAAAAATGAATTGTATCATAACTATTGATGTACGTTGTACGAGTGACTTATGGGTGAAAGAACATCCGACCGAAGTTTACATCCCAAAGCTATCTTTTGCGTTGAAAAGGAGTTCCTTGTATCCCCGAAACAAGCATATGTGAAAAAATCTATAATTTTGCGAGAATGACCGTTGTATTACATTGTCACAAAAGTATTTCTTTCTTTCGTATCAAAATATTTATTCATATGTGTTAGCGACAGATTATGATAGGGCGAAAATACGACCAGATTCGTTGAAGACAAAAAATATTTTTCTCGTTTTTAAATTAATCAATTTCCATCATGCGTTCCAAACAATGATAAGCATATAGTTGTGCATTAAATGTCTTTGTATGTGTAGATGATGATGGAACGAAACATCCACGAAATTTCCCCTTTCAAATGTGAAAATTTGGGTTCCACGCTGCGGAAATTCGGTGTGTAAAGACTCTGTCCACTTACAGAGACTTCTCTGAGCTGTGAAATATTTTCGAAAGGTTACATATCATCTAGAATTTTCGTTAAATTATTCACGTTGGCGACTTGCAGTTTATATTTGTCAAACGATGGCAGTAAGGTGTCACCAACAGTGTCAAAGCAGTCATTTTCGCTGTTTGCTGTGAAATCTTTCGTTTTACTGAAGCTATTCGATGCCACATTCTTGGTATTTTAGTAGAAACTAATGTCTTTTAAACTTATAAATTTAAACAAATGACTATTTTTGAATCCTCATTGTTATTATTAAAACAAGTGAACAATTAGATATAATGAAAATGTGATTCACATTCTTCTTTTCTCCCATACTTCTATATATCACATTCTCCGGTTTTTATTTTGAAAAATATCAGTACGTGTTGCTTGAAAAGGAAATTTGTTAGGAGCTTATGCTGTAAAGATATACTTCTATGTCCTCACCCCTACGTTTTGGGAAGCATACATTTAAAGATATATTTACTAGCGTAAGACTTTTTTTTCCTTTTGCCGTGATAAAAATCACGTACAAGGTTTTGAAATAATATATTTACTACGTGCATTTTTAAGCATGATAGTTGCGAAAAGTTTTCGTGTTTCTCCTCAAATGATTTTTTTTCTTTGTTCTCAATTGATCCTTGCTGAGGTATTTCTGAATACCTAAATAGTTTATAAGCGTTTTTCTCCCGAATTCCAAATCCAACACGTCTCTTAAGATTTAAATGTGAATGCCTTGTTTATTTATTTTGCCTCCTTTTTGACTTATCGTTCTTATCAATACTTGTGTAAAAATAGATTTGAATGAAAGTCATATTTTTTGAGGCAAGTTATTATTTTTTCGTGTAGTAAGTATTCCCAGTTTTTTGGCAAGATCTCTTCCGCTAATGAGTTTTATTTGTATCTCTGAAAATAAGTAATTTTGTTGAGCTAACGAAATAATTGTACTGAATGCTTTATAAAAACTGTATGCAATTAATGCAAGAGAATGGAAACGCAGTTAGCTTTTCGTATAGCTCAGTTTTTCTGCGCTAATAAATGGAATGCTTTGTGTCCCGAAACGCATGTAAGTAGATATAAAAGGCCGGTTCTAGGACAAGAGGCGGAGCTGCGGAGCCACCTCCGCCTCCCAGATCCGCCTCTCGCCACCGCCTCTGCCTCCGCCTCCCAGATCCGCCTCTCGCCACCGCCTCTGCCACCACCTCTGACCTCCGCTGCGCCTTAGTTTCGGTTTTCTCGAAACCTTTGACGAAGTAATTAGTTTTAAGATGGCAACACTTGTTGCTTTTCAAAGTTTCTAGTTTTCGAATGGCAACATTGTAATTAAGAATTTTATGATGACATCACTTGTTGTCACGCGCCATACTTGTCGTCATGGCAACCGATGGACTTAGAATATTTTTTGCACTTTCGAAATTTTGAAAAAAATTTTTTTTTTAAGTTGATGATCCCACCATCCAGCCCGGTGTAGTAAATAACCACACCCCATCAACTTTTTTTTTTTTGAATGCAATTCGTCTATTATTTTAATTAGTAATTGGCTAAATTAGGTGAACTTTTTTTTTTTTTTTTTCCGAATTTCAACAAAAGTTAAAAATCAAATGAGAGCAAAGGACCCTAGAAGTGTAAAAATTATAAGTCGAGTATCGAGACTTCACTTCTACAGTCCTTACAATGTAAAACATACTCACAAAAAGACATCTTCTTCTTCAATTCTCACCAATGCATTCCATCTACATATCACTGACTTCAACTAAATATTTTCTGAAATTAAATAGCACTTTTATACAATTTTAATGCACGTGATCATATTGTGTGAGATAATCAAACTCCCACATCAAATAAATCATTTCACGGCATCAAACATTCTCTTTGCAAACATATGCGTTTTACAAACATATACACAAATATTGAATACAGAAAACATAGGACTTTTATCGGAATCATATATTTTGAGAATCAAGAAATTCACTCATTTTTTTTTAATCATGTTCCTAACACCTGGAGATTTCATTCAAGGCCTCATCGACCGAGGGGTTATTTTTTCACCCAGGTATTAGCCCCCTTCCTCGGCTTAGCCATGAAATCCTTAATCACAAACACATACATGCAAATCCATTCACACAAACACACTCATGCAAATCCATTCACACAAATTCATTCACACACATATTAAAAACAGTAAAATATATACAAAATATACAATAATATACAAACAATAAAAAAAAAATATAAGACCAAAATAAAAACTGCATCTGAAAAGGAAAAACATAATTACACTCCATCTGAAAAGAGAAAACTTTTTTGTCGTTAGTACATAAACATACACTAAGGTACCTTTAAAATAAAATCAAAATAAATAAATAAAAAAATAAAATTCGAAAATAAAAGATAAAATCAAAATCAGAAAATGAAAGATAAAATCAAAAGCTAAAAATATCATTTTTTAGTTAAGTGAAAAAAAAAAAATCAAAATATCATTTTTAGTTAAATTAAAAAAAATGGTCATTAAAATAAAATGAGCTCTCATTAAAAAGAATACTGCAGTGATTATCTTCATTTTGCATAAATCATCATTTCTCATTTTTCAAATACTCTATAAATTTTCTTTCCAATACTTCAATTCTCAAAAACATCTTCATAGATTTGCTCGTGTTATTATTATTTTTCAAAATCTTCTTCTAAGATTTACAAATTTTTCTTGAAATTCTTTAAAAATCTTCATTTTTATTCAAAAATCTTCATTTCTTGAAATATTGCAATTTCCTTTTTTTTTTCTCAAAATTCTTCATTTTTTTTCTTGATTTTATAATGACCATATGGGTATGAATGAATACCATCTTCCAATATGTATCTTTTGTCATCGAAAGCACATAATGCAATTTTACTTTGCTTCACTGTATACAGCTTATGTTTTTGACTTTGAATACGATATTGTACTTCCCTTGTAGTGTTCAAATTTTGCAAGCATTCTTTATAATTTTCATGCTTTATTTTTTTGCATACGACAGATCGTGCAACACCCTTTGCCGTTTTCTTCTCCATTTCTTCTGACTTGAGTGAATACATTTTTGGACGAAGTCCGACAAATTCAATAATTGGCTTCCCATGGAATTCATCCTTGAAACAACCAATTTTCTTCTTATTCAGGGTGCTATATAGAGGATGATTGGGGTCATAGTCGGATGTATCATAAATATTTATATCTCTTCTCATATCGCTGTAAAAATCTTCAGTCTCCACTTCGTATGTTAGTGAATCTGTATCAGTAAATAGCAAACTTGCCTTTTCACCATATCTTGATTTGATAACATCGTAATGATATTTGTACATCAGAACTTTGCTTAGTTCCAATATTACAAATCCGACATATACTGGCTTATTTAAGGTGAGTGTGATTTTCTCTCTTTCTACTGCTACGAGATCATTGTCAAACATAGTAAATCTTTTAAAAGCAGGAGATGCAACCAATTTTCTCCCTTTCTTCTCCGTATTCACCAACTGCACATTGACTCTGTTTCTAATATTTTCCATTGTCTTCCCGTATACACTGTTATTCATTAATTTAAAAAAATCTTTTTCGAAGCTTGATTTAGAATTTTTTCTCTGCTCTGTATTAAAATCAATATATTTTTTCAGCCAAGGTTTTTGCTTGAATTGTAAAATTTTGTGGACTTGCTTTAGTTGAAGCCCAAGATTTAAATAAAGTTGTAAATTTTTGTAGTAGATCACATAATTTCTCTTTTCTTTCAAATTAGGAATTAATTTTTCATGTCCTACATACTTTTCTTCTAATAGAATCGATTTAGCAAATGGAGAAAGGTCTTCATATTCCACCTTCATTTTTTCCACAGCTAATGGATAATCTGAATGATTTTCGTGAAGAATTTCAGGATATGCTAAGTCCACTTCTAAAATATATCCTATTTCACTATCTTCAGGTATGGATTTCACCCATTCTTCCGTCTTTCCTTCGGTAGAAATCCATTCAAATTTCCCATATGGTAGACATTGGGTCATCGCCCATCCATATAAATTATTTGCATCTAAATACATGATGTATTTAGATGGTTGGGTTGCATCATACTCTTTCATGTATTTGTTGTTTGCCTTGGAATATCTTTTTCCAATCATGGAAATTCCCCCACGAATGCCGCGTTCGATGAAAAGATGCATGTCAGGATCGACGAACAATTCCAAGGGTTGCTCAATCATCTTCAAGCAACTTTGCCACGACAGTCCAGGTGCAGTCATGAGGTGAACACAGTCAATCGAATAGAAATTTTGACATATCCGGCGGAAATTTTGAAAAATATCTGCAAGTTGTAGAATATCAGCCTTCATATACAAATCATGATACTCGCCCATATTTTGTACTTGAAAGGTGTTCCAAACATTTTTGGAGTGTAGATATTCTTCGTCAGTAATTGACTCATCTGTTAAACTGCTGTAAAACATACTCTTGGGAGGAAGTTGCTTTTCTTCAAATTTTTTGAAATCATCCATATATTCATATGGATATATACCTTTTCTAAGAAGTAGATTGTAATGCTGAGGGATATTTTCTTTCAATATTTTAAATTTTGATTCTTCCAAATTTTTTGCCAGTTTTTCTAGTGATGAAGCCATAAACTGATAACTGTCGATAAAGTTTAAGGTGATATTGATTTTGCCAAATTTTTTAGAGATTGAGAAAGAAATATACTTTTCCATTGTAGTGGGTATGACTTGAATGTTGTGATCTCGGATTTTCCCCAATTCTTGCATTATAAGGTGAGCATCGTAGTGTTTCAAATTGTGAAACACTACAGGTATTTTTTTATGCATTCTAAATTTTAAATTGCATAAGTTATGTAGGGCATTTCTGTATTTACCGCTGATATGGTCATGATCTTTGACCCTGTCTTCATTTAACACTTTTTTGCAAATATTGCAATGTGTTGCTGCCTTAAAATTTTTTTCGTCTTGTTCAGTCATCTTCAAGGGTGTAATATTTTTTAAAATTTCAGCCAATTCTTCTTCTTCCTTTAAAATACTTTCAAGAAAATGTTGTGCAGCTTCAGGTCCTCTATAGATTTGTATAGGTTTAATACATTTTCCATCAGGTCCTATAACAATATAGCCATAACCACATGCTATATGAGTAGCGACATTTTCGATATAAGAGCTATTTGTAACTCTAATATCATCATTATCAATCTTTTCAATGACCGATTCAAAATCGGCATAGATAATATATGGCAAAGGGTGTTGGTAATGCACGTTTTCGAATTTCAATATATTTTCGCCAAGTTTCGGCATTTTAATATGTTGTGGAGAATGCTCACTACAATATTTAGTGTGCTCTTCTAAAAGCTTTTCTTGCGAAAAGCGGTGGAGACATCTGCAGCAGTAAAACCGAACGTGTTCATGTTTCGTTAAGCCTCCTAATAGTCGGGACATATTTCTGATAAGGCAGTAGTGCTGGGTTGACTCATTAGATATTAATAGAAGATTAATACAATCTTCGTTCTCCTGCTTTGAAATATGCAATGGAAAAATTTCATCTTCATCAAAGCCATATACGTTTATTCTTAAATCATTCAATCGTTCAATCGACGAAATTTTAGTTATAGGTACAGGACATTGAATATCACCAAGTTTTATTTCGTCTTCATATGCTAGATAGTGAGCAACTCGTTCAGGATGTGTTTCCACACCATATTTATGTGCCAGAAGACACCAGACAAGACATTTTTGATCCTCATTATTAATATTTATAATGGCTTTTTTGCTTGCAAGTTTTCCGGGAAGTGGAATATATGAGCTCGCAGCTAGTGGCTGATATTTGGCTGTAGGAATTTCAACATGTTGAACTTTTTCTAAAATCCAACCGGATCCTAATTGAAGATAATCTTCGAGTTTTTTCTCCACGCAAACTATTGCATCATTCAAATGTTCAGGAATCGTCTCATCGATAAGTTCTACAATAAATTTACAGCTGAGGAATGTTGAATTCACTTCTTCTTCGCCGTCAGCTCCAATTCGTGAAAGTAGGACTTTTACTATAATTCTCCACTTCATAGTTTGCTTTTCAGCAATTTCTTCCTTCAAAAACTGGAATATTTGAGGGCGTAATTCTTTAAAGGTCATTCTAAGATCAGCGGCATTCGTGGGGGTAGGTGTTAAAAACTCTGTTGCAAACGTATTGAGCGCGCTTCTACGTGAGGGTCTTCGATGTTTGACTGAGGGGGAACCCTGATCTTCTGCCTTACGTTTGATGGGAGCACTATGGGAAACTCTAATGTGTTGCATTAGATTGGACTTCTGATGAAAGAGGTGATCACACTGCTCACACTTGTGAATGGGATCACCATGAGCTGCCCGTTCATGTCTCCTCAGATTATCCAATCGCGTAAACATCATGTCACACTCTAAACATTTCCGAGGTGTGGGAGCAGATGTAGACGCATGCACATTCATGTGTCTGCCCAAATCACAATTTCTAACGAAGCCTTTCCCACACTCCTCACATGTAAATGGTTTTGCAGCCAAATGCGTTTTCATGTGACGAGTCAGATTCTTCTTCATCGAGAATATTTTCTTGCATGTGAGACATACCTGCCAAAGAGACAAAAAAAATCTCTTTTAGAATAATGCTTACTCAAAGCTAACTCTATTTTCTATACAACTTTCAAACATCTATTTCAAACAAAAACTATACTCAACACAACTTTCTACAAAATCAACAAAATCTATATTTATCTACAGCCATCGAAAACTATATTTAACGCAACTTTCTACAAAGTCAGCAAAATTTGCAACCATCGAAAACTATATTTAACACAACTTTCTACAAAGTCAACAAAATTTATATTTATCTAAAACCATCGAAATCTATTTTGTACACAACTCTGAATAAACCCTTGTAAAACTTAGCGGAGCTGTAAATCCTACCAAAAACATAAAAATTTCACGATTCAAAAACATTAAATTGCATATGCATTCACCTCTGTAAAATATATTTCAATTTAATTACGAATCAAATCATCTTCAAAAATACATTCTAAAAATTACAATGTAACATTTTTCCTCTGCTGAAAATACACTCCTTTTCATTCTTCGTTCATGTCTCCTTTGCATGACGAACCCTCCCCTTTCCATCCCTTCCCTTCCCCGCTGCGCGGTGACGAAATACAATAGGAGAAATTTTCCGCTCCTCTGAACAAAGCAGGTAGGAAAGCGAATTTTTCGAAATCTCGCTCAGCTTCGTTCGCAACTAGTATGAGTCAGATACACAAACAAGTGATTCCAGATAAAGAAAAGGCATAAGAGCAAAGTTTTTCTCACCCAATTGAAAAGAATAGAAACTTAATTCTTTTCTTCGATTGAAAAAACAAAATGAAATTTATTTTCCCTCAAAAATTATTTTTTTTTCTTTCCTCAAAATTAAAATATCAACTTTACAATGAGTTAACTTTGCAGTAAAAATAAATTGAAATTTTCATAACTTAAAACAATCAAATTTTTTCCCATCTGAAAACACATTATACAATTTATCCTAAATAATTTCCCACATCTAAAAACACATCATACATCTCATTTCCCAACCTGAAAACACATTATACAGTTTTTCCCCAATCCAAAATAAAAAAAAAAACTCTCTCTCACACATTTCATTAAAGATAACTTCAAAGTAAAAATAATTAATGTAGTGAGTAAGTTGATCACATCGAATGCGAAGTATAACAAAATAATACAAAGTGTAGCGTGTTAAATACAATCGGTATAAAATGTAAAGTGTATCATGATAAGCACAAAGTGCAATCAACACGATTAATGCAATGTATAACTAATACAAAGTATGCATGAAAAAATAATTATTGTGAGACTCACAAAGTATAATTAATGCAAAGTATACGTGAAAAAATATACACATATTATAATATGTAAGTAATGCAGCGTGATTGGTATAAAATGCAATTAACGCGATTAATGCAAAGTGTAATTCGCACAAAGTATGTATGAAAAAAAATAATTGTCATAAGACTTAAACCGAATTCAATTGAAAAGAGAGAGAGAATTTTCAAAAGAAAGAAGCATATGATATAATTTTCACAAGTTAAGTTTAACGAACATGATTTATTTATTTTTGAATAAAAATTATTATATCATATACTTTAAACAGAATAATGCACTTACATGAGCAGTTTTTGTGGTCGCGGATCTTAATGTGGAAGGCGCAACCATCGCGTCATCATGAGTGGCGGAAGTCTCATTTGATGTCGATGGCTATTAAATGAAAAAATAACAACAATGAATATTTATCACAGAATAATTACAGTTGAGAAAAAATTATTGAAATAATACTTACAATTGCAGCAAATCTCGATGGTGCAGATTTCATAGCGATTGTGGGAGCCCGCGTCTGACTCGATGTCGAGGGCTATTAAAAGAAATAATAACAATGAATATTTATCACAGAATACAATTTTTTCCATAGAAAATCAAATGAAGTGATGCGTACCACTATTGGGGCGAAACCCGGAGGGGGTATCATAACAGGTGGGATGAGTGCAGAGCTAGGCAGGTCTGCCATAATCTGATCCCATTCAGCTTCATCAATGCCGAAGTTGATGAACTGTGAAAGAAAAAAAACAAAAATTAAGTTTTC